>BDIU01000074.1:0-163880 GCA_002118135.1 Trebouxia sp. TZW2008 | reverse complement strand
AGTGATCACTGACAGCTGAACCCCTCTCCTGTGCGCTTTACACCGTGTCAACGGCGCCAATTGTGCCACATGGAAGCTGCGATGCAACGTGAGACAGCAAAGCAGGCAAACATCGCGTGCAAGATGTCAAACAGCAGCAGCTGCAGGTCACAGACCGCTGCAAAAAGAAGTGTTTTGACCTGCAGCATAGTCTTGATCACTGCACATACCTATTTCCTAAGCATACCTGCACCTCAAGCTGTCCCCTGGCAGCACAAGCAGCAGGATGTCATACCTGTCAGCACTTATCAGCTCTGCCTGCCACAGCTGCTGACAGCAGGGCTGCGCTGATGCGCATAGCAAGCAGCAGGACCTGTCAAGGTTGTCTTAGCTGCTGTTGCAAATGGTCTGGAGTGCTGATGCTTGGCCAGGCGGCAACATACAATGCCCTGGCGTCAACTGTGTGCAGTTTCAAGCAGCAGACTTTTGCACATGATTGCTGCATGCATCAGCAGTGGTTCAATGTCTTTACAAGAGGGTGCAGAAAGTGAGCAGGAAAGTGAGCAGAATTGAGAGCAGAACAGCATGCTTTGTGAGCCCCAGCACCTGATCGGCTGTAGTTGCCTCTCCATTCACTTGCATCAGACCTGATGTGGGCACTGACGTGGCAGGCTGGACTTGCCTATGCAAAACTTCGCCGCAACACAATCAGCAAAGCGGGCAAGCCGTAGCGTGACAGCAGAGTGCTACCTCCAAAGAATGAAAGTGCTGCTGCAAATGCTTGCATGGCCCAATGGGCTATTGTGGCTTGGCTGTTGGGTCCATTTGCTAGGTCCTTTCTCTATTTCCTGATGTGCTTGTCACAGTAATTGATGGTGAAATGATGGCCTCCGAAGCAAACAAGGCTTTGGCAGTTGTTTCACAAATGGTAAGTGTGCCTTTTGCTTGTCCTCAGATGGGCTTTACACTGCCCTTGTGTCTTGCTACATGCGTATTACACCAATGTACTTGTAATGAAAGCTCTTCCAACACAGGAAAAACGCCATATGTTGGTCACTCAAGTAAAACTTTCAGGCTGGCACACCAAACTTCAAAAATAGCGGTGACAGCTTGCGACTAATTATGGTCACTTCAAGCATAATGGGAAGCTCCCCATCAAACACAGAGACAATAAAAAGTGCTCACGGCCCAACATACATTGAGCGTCGACTAAAGTGTACATTAAGCTGTTCGACTGGACATCGCAAACTCATGTTGAACATGCAAGCATGATCATAGTCATTCCGCAGCAAAGGGCTGTTGTACAAAGCTCATGACACCCTGCCGAAAACTGAAACAGCAACACGACATTATCAATGGGATCGACCAGGGTATTTTGTTATGGTTGGCAGTCTGCACTTCAATGAACCCCCCTAGGTGGGTCAGACACCCAAGAACTGATCATGACAGCATCAGAATTGTCAACATCAATCTTTGGCCCAAAAAACCATGAGCTGGCAGATAGGAACCACCAGGAAAGAATAACTACCAAAGCTCCTCCCACTGCTGCGGGCGCGTAGTTGAAATTGACAGCATCAATGGGATACACTGTCGGCAGCATGAACATGGCTGTTTCAGCCAAGAGCCAGCATGCAGCCACTGCTGCAACAGGGATGCTCCACCTGTGATCATTGACATATGTCAGTGAGACTGAGTGCGCACTCTAGAGATGATATATGCCATGCATGTGCAAGCTATCTGGTCAGCGACACAGCATGTCATACACCATTTGACGCAGATGCTGCCAGGTATGTGCTGATTGCGAGTGCATTTGGATGAGTCCCTGATGCTGTCAATCAGGATGTTGCCTCGCACGCATTAGCATTAGCATAAAAAGCTGAACACAGAAACAGAAGGTGGTGGCAAGACCTGCCAAGATTGAAAGGCCCAGCTTCAAGATAGCTCCTTCTGAACAACATGCGCAGGACGATTGGGAAGGCATAGGTAAAGGCCAAGCCAGCACAAGCTATAGAGGTAGTTGCTGAGAAGGCTGCCGTGCCCTTCAGTAATGGCAGACCCAAAATAAAGGACGCACCCACCACTCCCCAGACTGCACGCATGCAACTTTGTGGCTTCAATTATCAAACCACCTCTCATGCATTGGGCTTAGTGCTTATCTGCTGGAAATCAAAAGCATCAAGCTCACGCAAGATGCCTGTTGTAGTTTTGTCAGTCATAACGCGCAAGTTCTCATCTAAAGCTGTGTCTTGGTACTTTAAACTAGAAGTCACCTGCATTGTATGGCACTTTGCTGGCTTTGTCAACTTGCTGCCATGTTCTCCATCCTGGGACGGCTTGATCCCTTGAGAAGCCAAACAGGACTCTGCAAAATCCACCGATAGCGTCAAGGATGCTCATGCTATGATGCATGCTTCTCAAGTTGCTGAGAAACAAGGGGAAAGCAATGTCATTGTTGACCAAGTCAGAGCTTGCCTCATGTTGTGAATTGCAGCAATTACCAGCATTCAGGGTTTTAGCATTTGACCCACAATGTTATCAGTCTATTCTAAAAGCAAACATCAAACAGCTCTCACAAGCCGTCAGTCGTAAGCATGAATTGGCGCACCGAGTTGCTGAAGTTATGGAGTGCAAAGCTGAGAAGAAGTTGGCACCCATAGGTATGATGAATAGCAAGAGGCTGCTGGCCCCACTGCCATATCGGGTGCTAAACGCTTGCCACAGTATCTGTGCCACAATGTTGATGCCGTCAAAGCCATTGTCAGGATCTGTCAATGCATCAACATCCTGCACATCATGCTTCAGATCAGACTTGTTCACTCACTGTTCCTGGATATGCCCCAAGGCTGCCAGACAAACGTCAGAAACGCATCATCCTGTCAATTGTCCAGCAGTGTGAATGACGCATGAATATTTGACTAAGCGCTCACACAGCGAACAAGACAAATTTTGCAAAAGGCAGCATGCTGGTTTAGGCCTTGATTACTGTTGTCAACTTTCATGCTCCAAGCAGTAATGCCAAACTATTTCAGGGAGTACATATAGCATAGCATAGCGCAGCACAGCATAGCATAGCACAGCATAGCACAGCGCAGCATAGCATAGCATAGCACAGCGCAGCATAGCATAGCATAGCATAGCATAGCATAGCATAGCAAAACATAGCATAGCATAGCATAGCATAGCATAGCATAGCATAGCATAGCATAGCATAGCATAGCATAGCATACAAGTACAACTTTAGCGCAATGTGCAAGTTCTGAATGGATGTGCTCATGTCAGCAAGAAGTGCATGCCTTGCAGTGGTGTTCAAGCAAGGCTTGAATGCAGCATGACCTGCAAGCAGAGGGTGAGTGCTAACAGTACTGGCAGCCCAGTTACAGCAGCCAAGCCAATGGCATACAGCATGGGCCACCCTGCTGTTGAGTCTGCTTGCTTGGTCTCCTCAATCATGTGCGCTGTGGAGTCATACCCCACCAGACTCCACACCGCTGTCAACATCCCCAGTGCACAGATGTAAATGTTGCTGTTGATGCCAGAATCTGGATTGCTCTGCAAAGTCAAAGTGCTTTTGTGCACAAATGGGAAGGTGGGGACAAGGAAGGGGAAAGGCAGACCAAGCTGTCTGCAACAAGTAGTAAGCTGAAGCCGTTTATAGCAATAGAAACAACCTCAACAGGGCAAGTCAAGCACATGAGTTGCCTGTCAATGCACTGTGGACTGACATGTATCTGTGGCTGTGATGACATAGCTGCATTTGTTGACACAATCTGCAACTATGACAGGCCTTGGGAGCTTGACTGTGCACAATGTGCACAGAGTTGACCCACCTGATAGTGTGTCAGCACCCAAACAAAACGCTTCTCTTTTTCAGTGATTGCTAATAGTGCTGTGACGAGGACAACGGTGCCTGTGAGTGAACGAGCACTTTCAGTCACATGTCTGGCTGAGGATGTATGGCAGCCTGGGCAGCAAGATTTAGGGGATTGAATCCCAGAATTGACTCTGGTATTTTTGGGCTTAACCTGGCTCAAGGCAAGCCTGTGTCAAGCTTTTACATATGAGAAGCTATAAACGTCAAGAGATTTCACTGTTATGGTGCTTGTGAGTCATGGTGAATTGGTCACGTAACAAGCAGGAATTGAGCAGCATCAGCGGTGGAAGGCTCACCCACAATGTGCCAGACCATGCCAATCTCTGCAATGTGGGCAACAGTCTGAAGAGGCTGAATATTGATGATCGCAAAAAGAATCAGAAGACCGCCAAACAAGTACAATTGCTGCATATGAACAAAATGCTTAGGCCTGCAGTGAGCCTGGAGTTGAGCAAGATGCAGCTGTGCTCAAAGAACATCATTGCAGGCTGGCCAGCGTCTTGCCATCAAGTTGCCTGGATAGTATCCGCTTCCCAGGTAAACTTTTGTGACCATCCAGACAAACGACAGAAACAGTTGTACACAGCTATATGTGTCAGCTGCTACCAGAGCCACCTGCAGGAAGCACATATAGAAGGGTCGTGAAGTGCACTGGCTTATGCAGTTGCAAATCTGCACAAAGTTCAGGCATGTGAGAAGTGCTGAATTGTGTGCATTGTGTAGGTACCTGACCAAGAAAGTTCATCCAGCCTACACACCAACTTGCAAAAGGTCCAAAATTGCGGCCCAGCATGAACGCCCAGAAATACAGTCCACCAGATACAGGAAAGGCTGAAGCCAGCTCGCTCATGGACAGACCCACACAAAGAGTCAATAGGCTTGTAAGCACCCACCCCCAGATCAGCACAGCTGGACCCCCATACACCAGTCCTATTCCGTATAGACCTGCATTCACCGCAGCACGCATCCGTTGCGGCGTATCATTCGTGTTTGCGAAGAAAGCAGCACCAAATCCAACCTGAGATTCCCGTCAAGGGAGACATGATGCAGTAGCATATGCAGCAATTTTGCCGCCAGTGCAGCGGCCTTTGAAGCTTTGAACGGATGCCAAGCGACAACAGCCTCTGCCGACCGGTGTCTCCGGCGGATTCCATCAGACCGTCACAACGACGTCGTGGCTGTTCATAGCTGTAGGCTCAGACTGCGCGTCGACGATGCTTGTTGTTCAGTCATGGAGGCAGAGACAGCCAATGTTCTTGACCTTGACCTGTCTTTGCGAATGCACCTCATACTTCAGCTGGCTGTATGTCCCTCGCCTGGCATTGTGTTTGCCTGTGTGGGCAAGTCGGTGTGTCTGCAGGAAGCTCCGGTCAACGCTGCAAAGGTCAAAAAGACGAGCCTGAGGAGGATTCTGAACTTCTGAAGTCTGAAGTCTCCCACGTGCGCACAATTGCACCAATCATGAGGGGGCACGTGTCAGCTGATGGCAATGACAACATGAACATTCAAAGGTTTGATTGCACTTCTCACTCAAATCTTTGTCATCAATGTAGACACGGCTGCAATAACACTACACAACCTGAACATGCACATCATTGCTACACTTTCAGTCAATTTTACAGAATGCTTACTCTGGACTGCAGCGCCTGCGCCACTAAGTAGCTGTTACAGCTCTGATCAAACTTGAGCAGCACCTGAACGCTATTTGTGCTATACTATACAGACAGTAACGGGGTAAAGGCCCTTGCACTCAAGCTACTGAAAACGTGGGAGAGCTGGTAGCAATTTGGGCGTCAGCATGCAGCCAGGCCTGCTCAAATTCCGCTTGAATGCTTCTAGCTTCCGCAGCCTTGCCTTGGGCAGTCAAGCTTTGACTCAGACCAAGCAGGCTGAATCCAGTGGCTGGGTGCTCTTCCAGGTTTGCTCTGTACACCTGCTCTGCTTCCTCTGGCTTGTTGGCTTCGAGGAGCACATATCCCAAGGCATGCCGTACAGGCTGCAGCAACCGAGCTGGCTGCACCACAAAGAGACAAAGATCATTTTCCAAACATTGTTTCCACAGAACAGACATGCATGCACGCAGGCAACAACAGCTGAGTCAGACAGAGCAAATGGCCCCCTGACCATTTCAGATGGCAAATTGATGCATGCGCTGTACAATAGGGTACAAAAGGGCCACACCTCGCAATGTCGAGAAGCTCAGCGCTCCATGCAGGGCAGGAAATGCAATGGTAGCAGTCTTTGCTCAATGAATGAGGCCAGTGACAGACCTCTTGGTATGCCATCTTGTCCTCTATGTCAGCTGCTGCCCTCAATTCCGCCTACACAGTCACACAAGGGCTGTCATTTTGGGGTCAAAAGCTTCAGATCTCTTGTCATGAAGTCTCAACCATGGCACTTGCACCTGAATCAGATCATGCGCATTGCAGTATGAAAGCAAACAAGACTGCAATGCAGTTCATAAGTACAGGGCGATGCTGAGACCTCACCCTAGGGGCTGTTAAGCATGCAGATGCACAAAGAACCAGTTCTGCATGATGATGGTCATTGGTGCGCTTGCTGGCTGACTTCAATGACCCTGCTAAGTTGCAGAGTTTTGAGCCCAAAAGCAACACTGTCACATACCTCTGCGTGTGTGAGGTCACCCTGCAGCATTGCCAAGCGGGCTGTGGCGCTGTGCACGTAGATGCTGCTCAAGTTCTTGTACTCACACCCATAGATGCCCGGCCAGTACCCAGGCAAAGTTGCTGTCTCCCTTGTCAGCTTGCCGGCAGCTGTCTGCGCAGCAACAGACACTGTGTCAGCATGCTGTGCTTCTGATAAGTGACGTGCATGCTGCAAATGATAGTGCACTGGTTGCACAACCTCAATGGCTTTGCCTACTGAAATGCACGCGTTGTCAAGCAAATGACGACCTGTACTATATGCATCAAGTTGACAGCATTGTCCAGAGCATGGGTGCTGTTTTGTGACTGACTGGATGCTTTACCGAGTTTCATGCATTGGCTGCAGCATAGGCTGAAGCTGTACCATTGCTGCCGCCAGCTCGTCAGCTGTGCAGCTGTGCGATGTCATCACATTAGAACAGTGATGTCTTTTGTGAAGACTGGCTGAAACCCTTTCAGGACAGCTTTGCTACACGACTGACATACTATAGTCAGCAACAAGTTGTGTAACAGCAAAACACAAGCAAACGTAGCATGCACTGGTCATCAGCACCTGGAGACCTTGTAGCTCATCTTGGGCTTGAGAGCATGCAGCACCGCCTGGCACTGCTGTGCAACGCGCAGCTAGAGCCAAACAGCGTGTGTAATGGTACACTGCCTGAGCATACTCATAGCCCTGAGCAGGGCAGGGCCCCCTGGCATTGCCTGGGGGCTCAGGGCTTTGCAGGATACCCTCCCACAACCCATACACGGACTGAACCAGCAGCAGGGGGGTCCACCCACCCAACCCCTCATCGTGCCTGGGGATCAGGCTAGGGTCGTCTGGCTGGCCTCGTATCGCCTTAGCGTATCGCAGTGCCTGCTTGACCTGCATTGGCAGTGGCACTGACAGTGGCATTCCTTGCAACAGCACTGCTACCTGTAGTGTGCTGGACTGACTGAATCGCAGCATGCGTCACTGCAACCCAACTTGTCAAGGGTGTGAGTGTTACCCGTTGTGACAAAAGATGATGCTTACATGCTTGATGAGTTGGTGCGTAGGACACATGTCAGAGGATACCGGTCAGGTGGCAGTCCGATGACAGATAGACAAACAAGCATCTGCCATTACATCAGACTGGAATGTTTTGATGCACCAGCTAGCAGAAGTTGTGGTAATTTGCCTTTGGCCGGCTTGTGCAACCCGATATGCAAAAGACTATCTAGCAGTACAAGAATTCTGCAACAACGCAACAACAGAAACACAGATGACAGCACAAGTCACCAATGCCAAGGTTATGCAGTAGATCAATGGAAACTGCTTGGACATGACGTAACTGTGTTACGTGTAACCTGACACACGGGGCTCACCCTGTGTCATATATTTGATGTTTTGCATACACAAGGCCACAGCATTTGAGCAGGCACTGCAGAGCTGAGCGGCATGAGGCACACCTCACCGCCTGAAGTGGCAGCGTAGATCAGCATCTCCAGGTTGTGCTCCGGCAGATATGGCGTTCTACAGTGCTCTGAATCATCCAAATCTGCTTGAAAGGCCTTCACATTGGACACCACCCCATCGTGGTAGCGGCCAAGGCGCACAAAGGTGTGGGAGGCCATGTGCAGTAAGTGCCCCTGGGAGTGGCGCCAAGGGCCCTGCCCTGTCAGCCGGTCTGCTGACGGCTCTCCCCGTCCTGCTGTGCGCTCAGCCCTGCAATTCAATGCCAACAGTCATGTATGCTTTCTATTCGTCTCCGCCTCATTCGATCAATCACCCACCTCCAGCATTCACTGGTTACATCACTCAAACTTTCATTCAATTTCAATGACTGCTCGTTTTTGTGATCAGTTACTCCTTTCTAGAGGTCAGCCCAACAATAGCTAATGGGTTCAGTACCAGTTGATCCAACACATATTTGTGAACAGCAAACTGCATGGCAGAATTTTACTTGGCGAGTGTCACTACCAAGCATAAACGCTGACATGAGCTTCTATAATGGCACCTCCAGACATGTGTGTTGGGGCAAAATGCTGTACCGCTTGATGCACTTGAACCTTGTCATCTGAGAATGCATCATACAGCAACTGCGCAACAGCCTGATCCATTCACAATTGTGCAGATCACTCACATACTGCATGTTAAACGTGCCTGTACAGCCTCTGTATTGCGAGAAACTTGGAGCAAGAGACAACTGAAGGAGAAAGCCAAGGCAAGCTGCATGGGCTTCCATAAAACCTGTACTCACATGCAATGCTGTGGTGCCACTACCTTTTGGTGCTTGCTCAGCATATGCTTTCATGTAGCACTTGCCCTTTGGCGTGTGGGCGTCGCAGGCATGGCAGGACAGACCTGGAGGGGGCGGAAGCTTCAGTGATGTGGATGTGTAGGTGCAGCGCCAACGGGTTGTCTGGGTCAGCAGCCAGCACCTCCCGCAATAGGGCTTCAGCCTTGGCAGCTGTAGGCCTCAGCACATTGGGCTGCACAGCACAGGCTGAGTCAGCAGTGGGATAGAGCATCCACGCAAGGCACATGCTCAACCCAAGCCATTGTCAAGGGACAAATGAGACATGCTGAGCAAGTCAAGGTACAACGTATGTCATCGTGCCAGAGCTTGAGCACCTTGAAAGCCCGTAGCATTGCACGAATCACAATGAAGCTCAGTAGCACTTAGCAGAGCCAGTATTGAGGCAGGTACACCATGTGTGTCATTGCTTAATACGGTCATGTGATGCAGGACGACAGGCTCTGACTCAGCAGCTTGACTCATTATGCAAAGCTCTGCCCAAGCCCAAGGTGCACTAAGTGCTGAAGGGAAAAGCAACACCAGCCCAAGTGAAATGCAAGCGGGGGATCCAGTGGTAGTCAGCAGGGAGTTGCACCTCACTGTAGTAGTCCCAGGGCGACAGGTTCATGTAGCTCTCAGCAGCTATGCCAAGAGCCTTGCTGTTGTTGAAGTCTCGCCCAAGTTTGAGCACTGCGTTTGCATACTGTTCTTCTGCCGCATAGCGCCCAGGGTTCAAAGCAGTATTGGGTGCAAACCGCAGTGACACTGCTTCAGCAAATGCAAGGTCTTGCTGGCTGGCCTGCAACAACCCCAAACTCTGTTCATGCAATGATGATAAAGGATTACAATGTGAACACTGAACAACTTGAACTTACAATTGAACGTAACATGCGTGCTGTCCAGTGGTTGCAAAATGAGCAGAAGCAAACTCTAGCAAGATGACTTGGTTCATGCACAACAAGACTGCCTATTATAATCAGCGCAATTTGCAATTGTTGCTGCCAGGGTGCTTGTCACAAAAGCTCTGATTCAACACCTCTGAATATGTTAAAATGGTGTACTGCTTGATGAAGGTATGATAGCAGAACAAAGTGTGTGCAATTGACAGCAGGGCTCACTAGAGAGTTGGGATCTACGGCGACAGCTTGTTGAGCCAGCTTCAAAGCAGTCTTGGCTGCCTTGCTGGCCTGCTGAAAGTCTGCTGGGCAGAAGGAGGGGAAGGGCTGCCGCTCCTCAGTCACATCCCTGCCAACAGGCAACAAAGGGCAATCATTCTGCAGAAAGCATCTCCTGCTTGGTTTGGTGTACATTGGTACAAAACGTGTCCACAACAGCTTGTGTCTTGTCGCGATGCATGATTTCAACACTGCAGCAGGACTCTGCACCTCAGCGCAAGCCCGTGTGGTTGCTGGACCTTTGGACACAGCGCTACATCAGCAATGCAATACGGGAGTATGAGCATATGCGATCCAGTGCCAGCAGCAGAATTAGCTTTGTCTCCATCTGAGAATGTTCAGGGTCTAACCTATTGGCTCCTGGGCCGAGTGCATATGCAATGCCCCAGTGAGGCATGGCTGCTGTGGGATCAGCTTCTGATGCCAACTGAAACGCATGCAGAGCCTCTGCCTGGTTGAAGTTCCATTCCAGAAGCAAGCCCTGCAAAGCAAGTCTGCATGTCAGTCACAGCACATTCAGCCTGAATTCAGCCAGAGGTAGCCAAATGTGCACCATTGCAGTTGCAGCTGAAAGACTCACTGCATTGAAGAGCGTTTGGGTGAGAGCAGAAGTAGTTTTGATCTTGTGCTGAAAGCCATTGAGGTCTCCCAGCTGCAGAAGACCATCAGCATTGCCCTTTGCCTCACAAGGAAATCGCACACCTGCCTGATGATCTTTGCCTGCAAACCATGTCAAGCATGCACATACACAGAGTGCGCATATTTGCAGGTACCAACAACATCTTCATGGCGTGGGTTTTACCAAGATACACTGCTAAGGTGGTGAAGACCCCAAGCAAGGCCAGCACAACACCTAAAACGACTCCCACAGGCCAAAGGCTTCTCCTGCAACGCACACGGCACGCAGCGTTCGCGCTTTGAGCAATTGCACACCGTTATAATCATGCAATTCAAAAGTCGAGCCGGAAGCATGAACGCTGCTCACCCGGCAGGTTCAGTCGCTGCAGTTGTCTGCTGCAATAATCTGTCGGACTCCTGTGCCGGTGTGAGGTCTGCCTGTCAAATGCACGTCAAATGTCAGAGACTGGATGCATCGCAATGACACGGTGTTGCGCAATGACTTTGTGCCATGCATCACCTCTGCATTTCTGACAGCTGATCGGCGGTGCAAGCCACTATTGATCGCAGCGGTGACCAAACCTCCCAGCAATGCAACGGAGATCACGACGCTGATGACCAACATCCTGCAGCTTATCACATCTGTATATACATGGGGTGCTTCGCGCGCTGGGCAGCTGCGGCATTGCGTGAAGTTCGCTGTTGGGCTGACCTATTGCTCCATCTCTTGCAGGCGTTACGGAGCCACATGCACACACGTGCCGGCCTTTAGTCATGGAAAGCTGATCACAGCTTGACTTTCAAAGCCTTTGACTGAAGCTAGCTTGCTAGATGAATTGTCTGTTCAAAACTCACAGACAACTGCAGTGCAGCCAGGGATACCAGACATGCTTGACATGATGACAAGCCATACAGAAGTGTCCCTGTCAGTTAAGGTTAGCATGCGTTCAACAAGCCGTTTCAAGTTAGGGCTGTTGAGCCAAACTTTTGTGCTGTCGAGCCAAACCTTGTGCAGCTGACTGAGCTTTGAGCATGCCACAAGTACATACAAGACTGCTGTTTGGCATTGGCAAGCAAGGCTGGAAGGGCCTGGGTGCATCTATCTGCTGCTCATGCAGGCATCAATCTCTGATTGCAGAAACTCCAGCTTCTGCTTTCGGCCTCGCAACTCATCCCAGTTATCATGGGCAACTGTGATGAGCTGCCAGCCAGCTGCATTCAGATGCCTTTGCTTCATGACTGTACCTCCTAAAGGCTTATTAGAGTTTCTGCATCTGTGAGTTGGCCCATCTGCTTCTATAGCAATTTTCATGCTGGGTATGCTCACATCTACAGCATAGCCAGTGGACGTGTCTTCTTCCTTGTAACTTTTGCCTAGCCCAGTCACAACTGATGCAATGTCCCTTGCATAGAAGGAGGAGCGCTTCCTGCTTTTGTCATAAGTTTCATCAAGCCAACAGCGTTTGGCTGTTCTGAGTATGTCTTGCTTGTCAGCAGACTCCAGTTGTAAGCCAGATACTGTACCCTCCATGACTGCCTGCATGTGCACAGGCTTTGTGTCATAGCATCTCAGATAACACATCTGTGCATTGGCAAAGTCAGCAGGAAGCTGCTGCTGTGAAATTCATGCTTTTTATGCAGCAAACCAACATGACGCGCCAAGCACAAACGAGACCTGAGCAACGACTTCTCAGTTCAGGTAGCTGATAGCAGCAGGCAGGTGGGAATACAACTGGAAGGCAAGTCGCATAGGTTTGGATATTGCTTAGCGTAATGGCAACAACAGAAAAGCTCGACAAAAGTTTTGAGCAAGAAGGCTGTACCTGGTGCAGCTGCATGAGAGCCGCCTTGTTGGTGAGGTCCTGCTTGGGTCTTACAAGCAGGTGTGCCCAGACCAGCTGGAAGAGGGGGCTGCCCTGCTGCTGCAGCACGGACAGGGCCCAGGCCACCGCCGCAAGCTGCTGCCCGCTGAACTTGCTCAATCCTAAATCAGTCAGGTCAGGTGTTGGACATTGCATGCATGACCAACATCTGCAGGTCCAACAACGTTGCGGAAACTTTAAGACGGCCCTAGCACTATGTAGGTCACGAACGCAATGCAATTGAGCATCCAGACAACAGTACCCAGGCCATTGCCGCCAGATGCTGCCCACTGCATTTGCTCAACCCTGAAAGCAACTGCGCTTTTATGCTTGCACATAAGACTCACTTTTATAAAGCAGATTGCGATGCAAATCTGCAAGTTGGCATGAATCAAGGTCTCAAGCTCACAAGTGCAACGTCACTAAAAGGCACATGGCCGAGGCATACGCCGCCAACTGCTGCCCACTGCATTTGCTCAACCCTGAAAACACTCATGTTGAGACCGTGTCTTTCCCTTCACATGCAGGGCAGATGCTGCAGCAATCTCCTAAGTTGGCATGGAACACAGTCTAGCTAAGAATTGCAGCAAAAATGGACTTGATCAATCCGAAAGACAGTCATGCTGCAGACATGCATTTGTAACCTGTGTGTCAATCACAATTGGAACTGCAAGTCCAAGAGCTGCAATCAAGCTCTATCAAGCTCAAAATGCAGAACACAGGAGGCAAGTGCAGAAAACCCATGCATGCTTACGGCAGTGCTTGGGGTAAGCCAGCCTGACGAGACAAAATTTGTGCTCCACACATTTAGCACCTTGACGAAAGAGCGTAGCCTGTCATTATTGTCACTCAGGCGTGATTATGAAGATGCAAGATGCTGTGGTCAACAGAGGCTTGTCAGGAAGGCAATCACGCGTGAATTATGACAAGCAAGTAGCACCTGAGCTCTTGCCCTCTGGGTTCAACGCTGTTGTCAGCTGAGCAATCACACTGTCTGGCTGCTGCAGCAGCACAGCACAGCCCCATAGCATGGCTGTCACAAGCCTGGGCTTTAACCCAACCAAGTCTTGAAGAGAGAGCTGTTGTGTCACAGCGGGCAGAGCAGGAGTGCAGTGGCGGGCTGTGGCCAGGCCCCAGCACATGTCAGCAACTTGCGGCCCTGTTACCTGCTGCCAATCACAGATCTGGCCCACCTGCAGCCACCACCATTGCTACCTGCCTTGCCTGGCACAACAAGATTTGTAAGCAATGCAGCAACACTGAAAGGGGCCTGTAGCTAAGTCTTGAGGAGAGAGCTGTTGTGTTGCAGCAGGCAAGGCAGGGGTGCATTATCGGGCTGTGGCCAGGCCCCACCACATGTCGGCAACCTGCTGCCAGTCACAGTTTTGGCCCACCTGCAGTTACCACCAGTATGTCACGTGGTGCCTGTTTACTCAAACTCTACGCTATGCTTCTTCCACCCATTTGCCATCATATAGCAACTGTCCCTCTCCATGGCAATACCTCTTCGCCACCAGTGATCTTTGCACATGTCAGCACATGTCAGCGACCTGCTACCCAGTCACCTGCGGCCAGCGACAGCTCTGTCCCACCTGAAACAGAATCGTTGCTTGCCTGGACTGCCAGCAAGTGCAGCAGAAACCACCGAAACGCCTGTAGCTGATAGCAGAAGATGAACAGCTCCTCTGTCTTGAAAACAACAGAGCTTCATGCGACTGCGGATCTGACCCACCTGCAGCCAGTACTACTCCTTAAAGGTTCTAGAAGGGGCAGCGTTGCCTGACCAGTAGGTGTAGCTGTTTTGTCAACAAAGCCACAAGGATGTCCAAATAGTTCAGTCCGTTTTGTTGTGAAGGGCATTTAGCTTTGGGAGCCATGCAGCAGATCACACAGAAGGCCTTACAGCTGGTGTCAAAGCATGCACATCTGCTTCGGTTAAAGCAGCTCTGCATGCAGCCAATGATGCAGGCAAGACATGCAACAGGACGCCCACTATATGAACAAACTAAGATATATGTGCATTGCATGTACACCTTGCGACCAGCCCCCAGCCCAAATGCTATCAGGTGAACATGCAGTCAAGATGTAGTGGTCACAACTCAGGCAGAGAACTCACTCAGATGTGAATTGGAGTTCAGGTTTTGACACAACACCAGCTCAGAAAGATGATCATTGTAAGGAAGCTTGCCTGAAGCAGAGCATCTGTGTGGGCTTCGTACAAAGCGCTTCCTCCCATAACGGCAAGAGCCCAGATGGAGTCACATGCCTGCCCTGCATTTAGACTCTGCAATGCCTCTGCAGCAGCCTTTGCCCTGGTGGAATCATGTGCTTCAAGCTTTCCAGACGTTGCTCTTTTTGCGGCTGCAACCTTCACAAGCTTGACTAATTTCCAAACCTTGTCAGTCCTTCCCTGTCAGCAAGCATGCAACATCAAATGCAAGCAATTGATGAGGTCCTGCAGCTTGTACTAGTCTGCTGCATGTCACGCTGTGTAGTTGCTAAGGTGTAGATGTGTTTGAAGGATTTTGAATAGAACGTCAATCCAAAGCTGTTCAGTCATAAGACGTGTTGACAAGTGCTGTCTCGCTGGACAGCAACTGCTTGCGGCTGTGCAGCTGTGCTGAGACATAGGCTGCATATCATGATGACTGCTGAGCAGTTGAAGCAGGAACACAGGCAGTTGTGCTCGATAGCTGCATACCAGCTCTAGCCTTGTAGGCATTGGCTTCCATTGACTTTTCTTTGCAAGGCTGTGCAGGGAAGCAGCAGCTTCAGCTGGGGACAAAACACTGGTTTGCATGCTGCCACCCTGAACAGGATTACACAGCTTTCTGCACCAGTGGTCTTTCAAACACAAGGGGTTGAACTGTACAAGGAGCAGCCTTACGAGTCAATGTGAGGCTGAAGTTAACCTGCAATCAGCATGTGGTGCATGTCTAGGCTGCAATCTTGCTGACAGCAACAGCAGAGGACGCCTGTTGTATACTGCCACTATTGCGTGAACGATTCAAGCTGTTTCAATACACTCTTTGCGTCTGGTCTTGCCCCTGTAGCACGAACAAAGGCACTTCAGCTAGCCTAAAAAGCATGTTTTGGATTGCCAGTTGCAGATTTGCTTGCAGCTATGACCTGACCTGCGAATGCATGTCTGAGAAACCTCTTCTTCCAGATATAAGTTTATTTGGCGCAGACTAAGACATGCTGTCGGAAATGCCATGCACTGATCAAACGCGACTAAGCAGCTGACTTGAATGGCGAGACGGGAGCGGCGACTTTCCAGCTCGGTGTCTTGTAGTCCGTGCACAATTTGCAATACAGCCTGCGCTACCCAATGCGAGCGCTCCCAGGCTCTCGGTCACCTGCCGTTACACCTGCGGCGTTATCGGCGTTATATTGCAGTCGTCGCTGCATCGCGCTTCGACATCGCAATCTCTGAGCTTGTCGCAATACCAACATCTGGGTTCTAAATGTCTCATTGTTGTGTCGAGCCAGCTGCGCTTGCAGTCAAACCGACTGGCTTGCTGCATCCTTGTCCGACACTTGTGTTGAGGAAAGCAAGAATGCGCTGCTGACCATCAACCAGAGGCACGTGCAAAGCAATCGCGATGCGCATCCTGTCCCAACACAGGGCAGCTTGCAACACACATGCTGCTTCCGTTCACCATGGCCGCAGCAGACAGCATGTTTGCCCACCAGTGCCAGTAAAAAGGAGGGGTAGCACGCAGGGCTACACAGACAACCCTCTAAAAGGACGATGGCCACCGCAGCGCCCGACGCAAGGGCCACAAGATCAGCAAAACGCATCAACCTCACAGATGCCACAGGGGCAAGCAAATTCTGAAAGTATTGATCAAGGCTCTCGTAGGAGGTACTGTTTGCTCAGCAAGCTGTTGAGTTGCAGCATATCTTACTGTGCAGCAGGCAAGCGCCCTCATTCAGCATGCATGAAGTACTGATAGCACTTGAGCCTTCAATGGGCTGTGCTGGGGAGTCAACATATGTTGCTGATTGTCACTCAGGGAATTTGATGGCATGACAGAATTGGAGCGGATGTTTGCTGAAGACGGAGAAAGCTTTGAGGGTGTCATCGATCATGAGCTTGAAGAAGAGACATATGCAAAGCGGACACTGCGATCACTGCGATCACCACCGCCACAGCAATCACAATCACCACAGCAATCACAAATGGCACGGCGATCACAGATGCCACAGCAGTCGCAGCCACCGCAATATGACCGGACACGATCTAGTGAAATCGATGCAGCCGCTTCAGCTCCAGCCACGCGCAGGTATAAACTCCCAAGCATCCTGATCTTGAAGAGCCGGCTTTGACCGGTAGCAGGCAAATCTTTGTTGGCTGGCTAGCCTTCTGGACCATGCTCTGTATTGTGTATGGTGTACAATTTCCATCCTGTATGGTGCATGGTGTACTATCACCATGCGGTGTACAGTGTACAATTTTCATACTGAGTATGGTGTACGATTACTGTGCTGTATGCTGTATGCTGTATGCTGTATGCTGTATGCTGTATGCTGTATGCTGTATGCTGTATGCTGTATGCTGTATGCTGTATTGGTTATCCTGCTGTATACTGTGTACGGTCACTGTGCTGTGCACATTTACCAAGCGCTTACAGCCAAGCCAACAAATTGCTGTGCCAAAGGAGAAAGATGACTCATCTTGTGACTGCACATACAGGCAGATGCGAGAGCTGCGAGAGTTAGAAGATTTGTATGCAGATGAAGCAGAAACTGAAGCAGACTTTGAAGACGAGTTGCAAGAGCCCAACCAGCCACGCCCCACAACTCAAAACGTAAGCTAAGCAGGTTTTGTTTGTGTGTCCGCAACGTGGGGAGTGTGTCTTTGATTGCTTGCTGCCTTGCACTGCAGAGACAAGAGGTTTTGGGTGAGAACATCTTCAAAGACAGGACAGGCGCAGACAAGCAAATGGAGGTCCAATTCAGAGATGTGGATCCCTTTGATCTCTGGGTAAGCCGCCTGTACTTCAATTTCGATTGTGTCCAAAGACAAGCAAAGCAGACAGACGAAATGTAAAAAGAAGGAAACACAGCAAAGCACCAAAGAGGGCAACAGGAAAAGAGGAAGGAACAGCAATGAGGCGTCATGGCTATGTCAGGTTGCAATCACTACAATTTGTAGTCATTTACATGTGGCTGATGTGCGCTTTTGCCCAAGACTAGCTATTGAGGCACCGCTGACAGCCTGGCCCTGCATTTGTACAAGCACCCTCAACAGCTCACAGAACTTCCTTGCTGACGTGCACTTGGCAGCACAATCTGTGCCGACCTGTTGTCTTGGCGATGTGCACTACACAGTATGACCTGTACACACCTGTTGTGTTGGGTGATGTGCACTAGACAGCACGACCTTTGGTTTTGGTAGATGTGCACTAGACAGCATGACCTGTGCCAAGCTGTTTCTGTGACCTGCAGCTTTGGTTTGAGCTGTACAGAGCGCCCACGGCAAATGAGACAGACATGATGGCAGAGATTCTGAGCAGCTGGTTCATGATGGGCCGCCTGGGAGCCTTCAATGGTGAGAACCTGCAGGTCAGTCACTTGTCTTTCTGCTTCTGTTTCTTCAGCATTCTTGTTTGACACTTGTGCTAATACATGTAGCATGATAATTGTTATTGACTCTCTCACTCAGCTCGTGTAACAACTTGATTGTGAGCTGCTGTGAGCGTTCAATGGCAAGAACCCGCAGATCAGTCTCGATTTTGGAGCTGACCACTCTCTAAAGCAAAGTTTAGGTCTGTTTGCATTCTTCCTTGTAAGAAGTATAGCATACTCAACTGCATTTGCCAGCTCTGTGCTGCACAGCTTGTTTGGTTTCTCAGCATGCTCACCTGTGCCAGCATGTGTGACACTGTTAATGTCATTGACATTGTCCTGAAGAGTCAGAACACCTGTGCTGCATACCTCATGTGCTTTGTGGCCTATACATGTATGAGGGCACTGCTGGGAAATGATATGCAGTAACAAGCAGCTCGTTCTTTGTCATGTTTGGCTTGCATTGCATGGCAATGGCAGCAGTGAATGCAAATCAGGCAGTCAGGCCTTTTGTGAGTTTGCAGGTGTATTGGGCATCATCAGACAGTGTGAGCAATTTCGACTACAATGCCCAGATGTGTGGTGACACTGGACACTCCCTCATGCATGATATGTCCAACACTGAGCAGAAAGGCAACTGGGTTAGATGCTGGTCAGTCCTACAATCCACTTCCATGTTCTGGCCTGTTTTGCTCTGCCCTATGCCCTGCCCGATGCCCTGCCCGATGCCCTGCCTTATGCCTTGCCCTATGCCCTGCCCTATGCTCTGCCTTGTAACATGTCCTTTGCCATGCCCTTTGCCCTGCCCTACGCCCTTCTGTATGCCCTGCCCTTTGACCTGGCCTGTGCCCTGCCCTATGCCCTGCCCTGTGCCTTGCCTCTTGTCTTGTCATTTGTTCTGCCCTATATCATGTGCTCTGCAATGCACCATTTTGCTGTTGCCCCTGACATCATGTCAGCATTGGACAAACTGCAAGCATGAGTGCAGGCATCTGATTTGACTCATGGCTTTGAATATGGTCAATAGCTCACATAGGACGACAACTGTGTGATGATTCCACGCACTGCTGAGCACCATACTTGCTGCCTCGAATCGGTGATCAGTCATCCATCTGTGCTAGTGTGTACAATCTGTCATTGACAATATTGCTGTTGGTGAATGTGCTGCAGCAAAGCTGCGCTTGCTGGCAGCCTTGAGCTGCTGTTGTGAGTAGCCAAGAAATCACGTTGTGTTCTGTGGTACAGGGTGGACATGGGCACGAGTGACGAATTTGCCTTTGACATGCTCATCAATGCATTCTCCAATTTCAGTCAAGAGTAAGCTCCCCATTGTGGACTCGCTCACGGCGGCTGAATGATGTGCATGACCAATGCAGCATAGCCTTCCATATGAGCCAGCTGTCACGCTAAGATTGACGCTTGTGCATGAAGGTTGTCCATGCATGACTAGTGGGATCGCATAGGCTTGTTGAATCAAGTCAAGGCTTGTTTGCTGAAGCTTGCTTGGTAGACCACAACCTGTCGCATCAGCTTGACCTCATGTTCGCTGATGCTGCCAATGCTTGTGCAGAAACATGGGTATCAAGAAGCTGATCATAGGTGGTGTGAATGCGGACTGGCCGACGCCAAAACTAGCAGAGCAGCAGGTGGGGCATGTGTTCAGCTCTTGCGCAAAGACAACTGCATGCGTTTGTATGTACTGTGCACCCTTCAGCAGAGCTGTACACATCTTCAGAGGCGTCGCAAAGACAAGTGCATGTCCTAGACACCTTCAGAGACACTGCCAAGACAAGTGCCTGTCACTACATCATCAAAGCAACATGCCATGATGACCATGTTGCTTCAATGTTGCCTTCCATGTGGTCTTGGCTTCTCCCTCAACATTGCTTTGTCATAGCTGGAATTGCAACTTTCAGATCAAATCATCTCTCAAACCAAAGTCCTTTCAGACTCAAAGGTCACTTGGGCATCAGAGAATCTGCAACACCACTCACACCTAAGCTGATGCATATGCCGCACAATTCTGCACAGAGTATAGTCATTACAGTCGACGCTGCTGAGGCTGCTGCATCTGTATCAAGCTGGAGTCTGACTGAAGCTGAAACAAAAGTGTATTGTGCAGGCATCGTCAGACCCAATGAGCATTGATGCAACCGAAGTGCCCAATTGGGCTGCCAATAGCTCAGGTGGCCTTGACAAATTGGTAGGAGAGTATGGACAATACTGAGCAGCTTTTTCAGCACAGTGCCAAGAAAAGGCAAAAAGAAAGGTTTACGCTTTTAGGCGTCAGGACGGCAGCCTCTCGCTAAGGAGGCAGCCTAGGGTTGCTGCTTTGAAAGGTGCCAAGGTTTGCAAGCGTCCAGCAACTCAGTACAAGTGACAGTTGCGATCAGCCAAACCAGGCAGCCTCATGGCCAGCAAATGCAAGTCTTGTCAAACTGTTGTGCATTCTGAAATCAAGAATGTTATTTACACAGGGTATCGGCTGGTTCTTAGTAAGCACACGGCCAAGCTTGCACATAGGGCATGATCACAGGCTGGTGACGCCTTGATGCGTCTGGTCACAGAAGTTCCCATTTCCATGATGTCCTAGAATAACTTCACGCGTAGCAGCATACCAGTAAACTTTTCTTTCCTGACAGGACGTAACACTTCAACACCGACTTAGTGCAGTGCTTGGTTCTTGACAGGACAGTCGAACCACTGACTGAGTAGGCAATGCCCTCAGCATGCTAAGTCACCCCCTTGCACATTCTTATGCAGCCAGACCGCAGCCTACGCTAACACTGTTGATGCATGCTGCGCAAGTTTGGAAAATTTTGTGTTTTTATCAGACGTGCGTTGACTCTGTGGGTTAATGGCTCACACAACACTTGCAGCAAGCTGCTCTGAAGATGTCGAAAGACAAGTAACAGACAATTCTGTTACAGACAAGATGGCAGTTCGCATGCACTTTAAACCATTTTGCAGAGGTGACTTGTGTGTATCAAGCTTAGGTTGCATCTTAAACATATCCAGATTCAAAGCAATGCTTGTCTATACAGCTCTACAAAGCAGCTGCTTGTTTGCGAATGAGAAATAGCCTAGCGTGAGGGGAGTGCTCAATCTGATCATCTGCAGTACTGGCATATGGAGCCATGAACTCCTGCCTCAATGCCTCCATGTGGTCTTCTCCCAGCTGCAACAAGCGCGCATGCCATGGACCTGCTTGCGTCATCACCTGTAAAGCGCAGACAGTCTTTGCTTTGGGCTTTACAAAAAAATCTCCCGGCCTGTTGAGTTGGCGAGCAGGTGGCTTGGCAAGCAGAGAGCTTTGCAATTGCAATCAAAGTGTCCATGTTTCTCACATCTGCAAGCACATTTGGTCAGATTTCTGAGGCATCGCTTTTGACCAGTGACATCAGCAGCTCGAGTGCAATGTCGCCATCAGTCTGTGTGCAGAGCATATGCAGCATCAGCAGATTTGACCGGTGCTCTTGGCAACATCAAGCTGCTGTATTGCCAACAGTCTTTGCAGAGTATGTGGGGCAGCAGCAGTTGCAATCAATGATCTGGGCAGCATTAAGGTGAGTGTTCGAAACAGTCTGTGCAGAACACATGGGCCAGCAGGCTGACCTGCCAGAAGTGAGCAATGCTGTCCCAATGCATGGGGAAGGCTGGCTGCTCATCGGCAACCAATATGCCTCCTTCCTTCAGTGCTGAACCCGGCACCTGCTGCTCCCAGCTCACCTTCTGTACTGCACCAGCACACACTGCCTTGCTGCCTCACATGCCAACGTGTCACCCATTAAGTCACCAGCATGCACTGCCTTGCTGCCTCACATGCCAATGCACTACCTATTTGGTCAGACAAACCAGGTCAATCCAGACTATCAGATGCCAAATACGCACCATTGGTTTTTGCAGACAGGACGCAAGCTGCACAGTGTCAGAAACAGGATTTCTGTCTAGCGACAAAAAGACAGCATCACTGCACAGGCACTGCTTAGCAGGAGATGTCTTGGCTGACAGAGCAAGTGAACAATCATGAGTCAGATCACAAAGAAGAGTCAACAGATGCTTGAGAGCGCTTGAGGAGATATGCTTGTGGTGCAAGGCTAGTGGGTGGACCTGGGATGAGGCTGCTTTGCCTGCCCTGGGCTTGTTAGTGGACAAGTCAGCTAGCCTTTGCCACGGCCCTTTGTCTTCCACCTGGCTTGGCCAGAAGGCTACTGCTAGTGATCCCCCTACATGCCAAGACAGATGCTGTCCAGCTGCTGTCATCACTGATCTGCTTTCTCGGTGGTCAATCACTACGTGATGATCATGGACAGTCACCAAAGAATGAGTTGATAAATGAATAAATCAATCATTGTTGATTGGTTGATGAATTGACAATAGCAGCATGCAAACATCAAGTTGTTGTCAGCACAAATTCTGATGATTGGACGCAATCAATGTCTTTTGAACTCCAGCGTGGATGGTTTTGCATTGACAGCAGTAGAATCAGCTATTCTGCAAATTGGCAAGCTGACCTAGGCAGAGGGTCTTGACCCAATTGGCTAGAGCAGTATGGGGTTGAGGCAGCTGCTGCAGCCCAAATAAGGAGAAGACACCAGCTGCATTGGGGAATCTGGTGGCCAAGTCGCAGGCGTCTGCCACCTCGGCCCATGCTCTGCCGCTGTGCAGCACCAAAACAAGTTGTAGTCTTTATCAAACCGCTGATGTGAAACACTGTTGCAAGTGGCGGGAAGTCATGCATAAAGGGGACAAAAAGATGTCCAGCAAGTACCTTGATGTTGTCGCTGCTATGCAGAGACTGCATAGTTGAGTGTTCTGACATTAACACAACATGTCAGATGCAGCCTGACTTGAGAAGAGTTCTCCTCGTAACTCACTGCCAGTTGCACTTTGTCATGCAGTGACCTTTTTCACGATCACATGGGTCGCGTTCTTTTCCATCAGCTGCTTGATCAGCTTTTCCATTCATCCTGCATAGCTTTTTGTTGCACGTTTGCTGTGCATACAGCGGTTTCAACTCACAAAGGTGTGACTTCGATACCAACAGTGTGGGGAAAGCTCAATCGCGACGCGACACACTTCATGTTGCACTAACCTTATGGCTGCCTCCTTGCAGCGGGAGTTTGCGAGGTCCACCATGCCTTCAGCCAGGTCAATGCCAATGATGTGTCTCCCATCTGAGAATGCGTTCGCAAGCATGACTAGCTCGTGCCCTGGAGACATCAGGTGTGTAATGCTCTGAAGACTGTGATGCAACAAGGTGATCACAAGGCAGTACCTGGGCCACAGGCAGGCACCAAGATGGGGCCATGAGGCAATTTCTGTGCGACAAAACGCTGCATTGTGTAGTTTGTCCATGGCATGAAGCGAGGCACCAAATGCCTGCGACGCATGCAGACTCAGGCCTGAGATCGATGAGCTGAACAGCACTATGTAAGCATTTCCGAGACTTACTTTTCATATTGCTCAGCGATTTGTGTCCACGATCGATTCAACAACAAGTTTCTCGACGAGGACGTCATTCGTGCGCCAATTTCGGCTGACGAAATTGGCCAAAGGCAGTCAAAAAGGATGTCGGCAAGCCGTCAAGATCGCACTCACGATCATTTCATTAATCTGTCGGAGCCCATAGAAACCATGCCACCACAATTGTCTAGAGCAGTCCAAGCTGATAGGCATCAGCGGCGCCGCACTTTCATATATACATACACCGCATGCCGACAGCCTTCGGCCTGTCAATCTCGTTCTGGCGAGCGATTTTACAACAAACGTGAAAGTAGCAGTCGCTACACGGCAGTGGAGTCACGACGCGCCTTTTCACGAATCCGGAAGCGATTGTTGAAAGTCACCGGCGTTGCGCTGCGGACCCGAGGCAGACTGTGCTATGACAAGGGAAGAAGAGGAAGACATTTTCCCGACATGGAAGAGCTTTGCTTCGGAGTCTCAAAGCCCAAAGTCGCAGCTGTTTCTTGGCAGAGGTTCTGTTGGTCAGCCCAGTCAGAGGGCGATCGCGCACCTTATTGTGGCGGTCAACTGACATCATTGCATGAAAGCATCGCCCGCTCGACAGTCAAGTTGAACCACAAATTCTAGCGAAAACTGTTAACATCGTTTGTCGCACGGAATGGAGCTTGCTTCGGAGGGCTGCACGTACAACTATGTTGTGAGTGCTCACAAGCCAACTGCTGTGCGTCATTCTGTTGTTGGCAACTTCACCAGCTCCTCAGACCTGAACCTGATCATCAGGTGCGACTTCGACCATAAACGAACGCTCTGTAGCTGCTATGCCGGTGTACTGCAGCGGTAACAATATTTGCTTGTATCTGCAGCAAGGTCACGCGGATCGAAATTTATACTCTCACCCCTGAAGGCCTCAAGGTAGCATAGTCACACACACTGTCTCATGCCTTTCTTTCCAGCTGTACAGTGCCTTTGTCAGTAGCATGTATGTCTGCAGGATGTCACAGATGTCCCTATATACGGGCGTATTGCTTCTCTGGAGCTGTTCAGACCAGCTGTAAGCTTTTTGCCTGGGTCCTCAGCTGCACTTCTTGTGGTAAGAGACTCGTCACACTCAATGTGACATGCAGGGAGAGGAGAAGGACCTGCTCTTCTTCACCACTGAGCGATACAAGTTCTGCGTGCTGTATTGGAATGCAGACAGTAAGCAGCCATTCCCAATTCACCTTACCACATTGTCATGCATTGTTATGCATATCTGCCTGCATGCATATCTCTGTGTCATAGATTGCCTGAATTTGACGTAACCACTGCCACTCTTTGGCACATGCAATTAGCCTTGTTGGCAGCATTCAAGTTTGACTGCATCTTTTGGTTGTATCTGTTGTCCTCAGCTGATCGTGACATGCACCTTGCTGCTCAGACAATCTGCAGACTAGAGCTGGAGGGGACTTAGCAGACAGAACTGGGCGGCCTGTTGAGCATGGCCAAATTGGCATTGTTGACCCTGACTGCCGGCTCATTGGTGTCCAGATGTATGATGGCCTGCTAAAGGTCAGCACCTAAATCTCACTTATGTGCTGTGACTATTCGCTCACTCTTCACCAGTGAATCACAATACGTAACACTCAATATGCAAAACGTCATACGCGATACGCAGAATTTGAGAGTGTGCATGATTGAGATGCAGTGCAAATTGCGAAATATGCAATTCGTTGGGGCCGATATGTAACACCTAACACGCAAGTGCTTTACAGTATCAGTCACTGAGATCAAGAGTATGGTGGTTCACTGGTCTTCACCCTGCCTGCTGCTTCTCATGGTTGACTCAGACAGCACAACTGTATCTCGTCTCTTTGCTGAAGACCATGGCTGTGCTGAAGGTGATGCTGATCCCGCCAATGCACTTACTGCAGTGCTTGATCTGCAGCCTTTCTGCTGTCTGGCAAATTGACCCGCGCAACAATCCTGTGCCGGGATGCGCAGATCAGGATGTCACTCAGCACATAGATACCTCCTGACTTGCTATATTGAATCTGTGGCATTGCTTTAGCGCTGAGCAACTTCTGGAACTTCTTCAGGTCATGCCCATGGACTCAGCAGGCTTTCATGAGGCCTTCAACATTAGAGTCGATGAGCTGCAAGTTCTCAGCATGGAGTTTCTGTACAATTGTGCGCGTCCAACGGTGGCGCTGCTGTATCATGATAACAAGGATGTGCGGCACCTCAGAACCTACGAGATATCCATAAAAGACAAGGTACGTCCCTGACAGGTCAAGTCTGCACTCATGACTCATGCCTTATGTGGCTGCATCTGTGATTTATGATATATGCTATATGTCCCAGACGCAAGCAGAAGTACAGTTTTTCCGCTTATTGACCGAGAATCATGCACAGCAATAGGAAGCGGTGATCTTCTGCATTCAGCTTCAATGAGTGAACGAGTGAAGGGGAATGTGTGTTTTGCCTATCTTGCTCTCAAGACAGGCGACACATTCTTTCCCTTCATTCATTCAAAGCACATGCTAGACAGGCTCAGCAGGCCCAGCTAGGTATGTCTTGGAGCAACCAAATGTCTCCAGTTTGGTCCTGTACTAACCTAAAAGATGAGGCAATACCCTGCTGCTCTTCATGGTTGCCTCCAACATGCCTCTGCGCATTCAAGAAAGTAATTGAGCACAGTGTGTCCATATACAGGAATTTGTAGAAGGCCCCTTCAGCCAGAGCAACCTAGATCCTGGAGCATCAATGCTGATCCCTGTGCCAGGACCTCAGGGGGGTGTGGTGGTTGTTGGGGAGTCTGTGATTGCATATGTGCGTAAGAAGCGCAGCCCAGATGACCAAGTTGTCAAGTCTATCCAAGTGAAGGCCACCATTGTACAGGTCAGCAGCTCAAATCCGGCTTTGGCTCAAGTGCCCACAATATGTCTGCAGCCACCATCTCTGTCCATCTTTGCAATCTTTGGTGCATAGTGCCGCAGTGAAACACAGGGCACCTCAAGATTGATGCAGGTTCAGTGCCAGCAGCATAGCATGCATACAGCGGCAAGCAAGCTGCATGTTTGCAAGCATGCACCCTGAGTAGCAGAAACAAGCATGCAAGAGGCATGCAAGATCAGGGGCTTACTGCATCTATTTACTTCTGCACCATTGAATTTACCCATGGCTTGCAGAGACTTTACTGAGACCAATCTGCACTGTTGCAAGCTGGCTGAGGGTTGGGACTCAATTCCCAGCTTCTTGGTACACCTGACAGGGCCACGCAGCCTCACTAGCAAGCATGTCAATGATGATAGTAGTGACAGCATCCATTCTGTGCAGGCTGTAGGGCGAGTGGACCCTGATGGCTCCAGATACCTGCTGGGGGACACCCTTGGCAATCTGCACATGCTGGTGCTGAGCAATGATGGGCAGCGAGTGGTGGGCCTCAAATTGGAGGCCCTTGGCCGCATCTCCACCCCCTCTACCCTGTCCTACCTTGACTCTGGCGTCGTCTTTGTGGTGAGTCTGCAGAGCTGCAGCGAGCACGTGCATGCTAGCTTGAGTCAAGCATGTGGCTTGATGAGCTGGCGCCCCTGTGACTTGCAAGGGGTCATTTCCTGTGCCTGGCAAGAGACCACGATTTCCTCACTTTTGCCAGGGGCCAGGATCATTATCTGTGTCCGATATGACTCGGAAGGTTGTATGGGAGACAGCCAGCTCACTTTGAGTTTCAACCAGCTTACAAGCTCGTCCAGGGCAATGCAAATCTGCTGGTACTGAGACGGCCAACCAATCAGGTTGTACCTTCATGGGTAACCCAGCACAGCCTGGTGACTATTGTCCTTGCATTCATACAGCTGCTTGCTACGTTTAACATGGCGCCTCCTCAAGCTGACACTCAGCTTTGACAGTTGTGGACATCATTCCAGCAAAGCTAGCTGCAGTTTGGCTAATTGCGGTCAAGCCCAGCACTGTTGCTTTGCAGGGGAGCTTGTATGGGGACAGTCAGCTGATCAGGCTGCACCCAGACGCAGTGGACCCAGCACAGCCCAGCAACTTTGTAGAGGTGGTGGATACATGGACCAACCTGGGGCCCATCATTGACTTGGCAGTTGTGGATCTGGAGCGGCAGGGGCAGGGGCAGGGGCAGGTGGTGACCTGCAGCGGCAAGGATCACAGCGCCAGCCTGCGCATTGTGCGCAATGGCATCGGCATGATCGAGCAAGCTGCTGTGGAGCTGCCAGGTACGCAATGCGGAGTTGCTGTTTGTGCTGCGCCATGTCTGAACACTGAAGCTGCAGCATGCCCAGACAATGATTGAGCAAGCCAGTGGTCAGGCTTGTGCGAGACAGCATTGGCATGATGCAGGAAGCTGCTGTGCAGCTGCCAGGTGTGTCCGTGATGGTTGTCTTGGGGGTTCAGAAGCAATTTGCCAATAACTGCTGTAACAAGCGGTGACCAACCAACGCTGCAGAACAATTTGGCGTGGAAATAACAGCATGCTCCAGGAAATGATCACCATCTGAGTTGGCATTTCAGGATTGTTGTGTAACTGCACAGGCTCGTGTAGATGTCGGCTGTAAAGGATAAGTCACAGCTGTACTGCAAATGCTCGGGAGAAAGCAGCTTGCAGCAACTCACCAACCTCACGCCACTTGTTCTGCCGCTCTTGCCATTCTCTGCGCCTCTATATGTGAACCCTGTATGTCAGGCATCATCGCAGGCTCATGGCAGTGCAAATGGCACGTCTTCATTCACTTCAGGGCTGTGATTGGCTGCCTTGGCTGCATGCAGGTATCAAGGGCATCTGGAACCTACAGAAGAGCAGCAGCGATAGCTACGATACATACCTAGTCCTTGCCTTTGTTGGTGAGACACGCATCCTGGAGATCAGTGAGGAGGATGAGCTTGGTGAAGCAGAGATCGAGGGCTTTGACGTAGATCAGCAGGTAGACACTGCATTATGCTTGACATTTTGACACAGCTCTTATGCACTGCTGTCCCAGAGTCGCAGCATTGCCAGTAGCTGCATAGATGTCAAAAGTGCTACAAGAAATGTCTTTACAGTGTGCCTTTCTGCATAAGGCAGCATTGTAACTCTCCTAGTAGTACAATTTGTGTTGCCTCTGTCTTGCCATGTACATTATGATGCTGATGATGGACTGGGTGTTGCAGACGCTGTGGTGTGGAAGCATGGCAGATGACCACATGGTGCAGGTGACAGCAGAAGGTGTGCGCCTCATGGCCGCCCCCTCTGGAACCCTGCAGGACGAGTGGCTACCCCCCAGCGGCCTGCAGATCAACATAGCATCTGCCAGCCCCACCCAGGCAGGCTTCTCATATCACTTTGCACAATGAATCGGCTTGGCATTGGGTCATCTGCTGCCTACTAGATTTGCGCAAGCAAGCATATCTAGGCTACCGTATTGCTCATACCTTTGGTGCTGGACAATCACAATGTGGTATTGGTGCATTATTGCACTCTTGAGCTTCTCTGCAGATGTCATGCGCTGTGCATTGATTGACTGATTTGTTGAGCACTGTGCATTTTGTCTATGAGTACATACAGCTCAGGCTAGTGCTGAAGAGGCTTAATGGGGGCACAGGTGCTGGTGGCAACTGGTCAGGGCAACTTGGTGTATCTGGAGGTGGAACGGGGCAAGCTCAAGCAGGCAGCGCACCACAAACTGGAGATAGAGGTGGCCTGCCTAGATCTCACGCCCATAGGTCAGCCTATGCTGCTTTTGACAAGTCGTGTGTTGAGCCTGTGCATGTCAGGGTGGTCGCTCAGATACCCTGTGCTGGTACTGGTTGGGTTTTCAGCGAGCTTGAATGCAACCAACATACCTCATTGCTCGGCATTCAAAGGCTGGCTCGCAGCTCTAGAAATCTGGTTGACTATTTGGCATCAGGGTTTCATACCCAATTGCATGCAAATGTTGATGATGATTTCTTATGGCACAACAACTGTTGGAACAGTGGTCACAGCTGTGCTGTGTGGCGGCGACTTGATAGGGCGCAAGTGTGTTGCAGGTGGGTCAAGTGAGAGGGCTGAGCTTGCAGCAGTGGGTACTTGGCAGCAGGAGCTACTGCTCTTCCGTCTGCCTTCCTTGCAGCCCCTACTATCAGAAGATCTGGGCGAGGTATTCTCCTTCTGCCATATCCATTTGTGTGCTTTGCTGTCCTTCTTCTTGCTCATCTCAGATCGAAGACCCATGGCTGATGCATGCATCAACAGACCTTTGCAATGCTTGCAACAGCGAAATATATAATACCAAGTTGACGTGCACCAAGACCCAGAGTCAGCACATATGCTGAAGCAAAATGCTGTTGCAAGCTGGTAGCAAATCTCTGTCCTGGCAAGGTGATGAGTGTCAACGACAGACAGTCAAACATTATCAGCAGCATGGGAGCATGGTCTTTTGCTGCTGTTGTGCGCAATGAGGCAAAGTGTTTTAGCCAGGTGAGGTCAGAGTGCAAGTGTGTGTCTGCTGCAGGTCATCCCCAGGAGCTTGCTGTTTGCACAATTTGAAGGCGTGCCATACCTGCTGTGTGCGCTTGGTGATGGGCATCTCATTACCTTCCATATCAGTCCAAAATCAGGTACAAATACTCAAAGCTGCACTGTTTATGGCAATCTGCATTGCATCTCATGAACCATGTAGTGCCTCAACTCATGCTGTTGCACTCCCTTTGCTCTGATACAGGGTGTTTTTGCATACAAGTCAACTCCTTGCATCAGTTTATTCACAACAATGCTTGAGAAGACAAGTTTGACTGAACTCATGTCTAGGCTATTTGGCAAGAGTGACAACGTCACCACATGACATGCCAGTCAGAAATCCATACACACTGCCATCAAGCATTCTCACTCACAAAACATGCAAGCAGTCACTTAGCCAGGCTGCGTCCGCGTCTGCTGTCATCTTGTTGCCAGTTCCTTGGTTTCTTTGACGTGAGCAAAGCGAAGTTGCAGCATGCTGGTCGTTGTGCATATCTGGGGGTAATTAGCTTTCTGACTGCCTCATGCCACTGAGTCTGACTCAGCTGTGGCTGGTACGGGAGCTGGGTGACAGGCAGAAGTTGAGTTTGGACAGCAAGCCCGTCAACCCCAAGAGCTTCCAAAGCAATGGCATCAAGCACATCTTTGCCGGCGGTGACAGGCTCATTCTTATGTACAGCAGCAACAAGAAGCTGCTGTACTCATTGGGTCCACAACTTGCAACTGCTGAAAGCACTGGGTTCGACTGAGCTGTCGCTTGTAGGGGAGTTGAGTGATAGGAACAAGCTGAACTCTAAGCAGCAAGCCTGTTACCCTCAAGACCCTCCAGAGCAACGGCATCAAGCACGTCTTTGCTGCCAGTGACAAGCCGACTGTCATCTACAGCAGCAACAAGAATTTGCTGTTCTTACTGGGTCAACAACTTGCAGGTACTGAACTCACTGAGCCTGACTCAGCTGTTGCTTGTAGGGGAATTGAGTGACAGGAAGAAGCTGAGTCTGGGCAGCAAGCCCGTCACCCTCAAGACCTTTCAGAGCAATGGCATCAAGCATGTCTTTGCTGCCAGCGACAGGCCCACAGTCATCTACAGCAGCAACAACAAGCTGCTGTACTCCAACGTCAATGAGAATGAGGTGCGCACTCCTGTGCTCTGTCGTATGCATCAGCAAGTATCAAGCGCGCACATGACGCTGTAACACAATTCGTCTAAGATCCAGAAAATAGCATGTCCGTACATAGATTCAAATTTTTGGCCACGTAGAGAAGTTGTTAGCCCTGAGTTTCGGGTCTTCTCCATGAAATGGCTGTGGGTCTGAATCCCGTATGTTACAGACGCTCCCTGATAAGGCACATCAAGCAAGTGTGTAATGTATATACCTGCAGGATGACACAGCTTGTTAATTGGACTGGCTGCAGCCAAAGCAAATGATGGCTCAATTTGCGCACACAACTGCAAGTCTTTCTTTATATTGTGCTTCTCACAGGTGCCACTGCAATCAGAATGCAGCGATTGATCTATCACTGCATTGTCCTATCAGCAAGATATTTCTCTACATTGCGTTTCCTGATCAGGACAATCCATTGTTCACCTGCCAGAGTCATACTGTGTGCAGGTGAACCTGATGACCAGCTTCAATAGCGCCAGCTTCCCAGACAGCCTGGCCATTGCCAAGGAAGGAGGCCTCAGCATCGGCAGCATAGACGAGATCCAGAAGCTGCACATCCGAGCAGTGCCCCTGGGGGAGCAGGCGCGCAGGCTAGCCCATCAGGACGCCTCACGCACCTTCCTTATCACCACCTCATTTCACCCAGCAAGTAAGCCACTCACACACTGTTTGCAAAAGGTCCCGGTTTTCCAATTTTTGCTTCCCCATCACCACCTCTGTCTAGGCCTTTCAACAGCCATTTGCACACTTTGAAGGCAGCATTCCCTGCTTGCTTGAGACTGCCTCCTCCTTCCTTCCCAGCAAGCAATTTGCACACAGTCAGCCTATGCTTCGACCAGCCACTTGGCTATGGTCTACAGCAACGTTCTCTGCTTCCTCATTACCACCTCCTGTCATACGTCCCGTACAATCATCAATGATGTCAAATTTATAGTACGAAGAACAGCACACTTTGCCACAGTCATATCATGCAAGACATATATGCCATTCTTTGCTGCATGTGCTGCCTACATGGCAATGGTCACCATTTGTTGGGTGCGTTGTTCTGTCAGCACACAAAGCTGTGGGAGGTTTGTCCTGCAATCATGAAAGGCTGACACATCGTTCACGGCGTCTCCAGGGTAGTCTGCATCAAGCCTGATCGTAGCCCACGCAGTCCTCACCTTGTGCCACTCATGCCAGCGAGCATGTACTGCATCACATACTGAACCCTCTTCAAACCCAGCGTGCTCCTTACTGCCCTCAAGCTTGCAAACAATTTCTGCTGTTGTGTGCAGCGATGGTAATTGTTCATCTCTCGAGTACGCTGGATCAAGGGTGGTCAAGGGTATTGCCTGTTGCTGATGCTTTGCCTGTCAGGGCTCTTTCAAAGTTCAACACAGAGGCAGGCAGCATCTGCATGCATCATATGGCATGGCAACTGGCCCAACACACTGCAGTGTATATTGCAGCTCTCTGTCACATCAGATTTGACAGAAATGTCCTGAGTTTACCTGTCAATGCTCTGGGACTTCAGCTATCGTCATGTGGAGACCGATTGCTCGCCTGTCATGCTAGCATTTTTTGCATCACATCAAGTGTCTGGCACACCCTGACACCAGCCCTCATGCTGTTTCAACACTTTCAATGTAAACTTTGCAGAAGATGTCTTCTTGGTGACTATCTGCTGGTCGCTCTGCCATAAGAGTGACTTATTTGCACAAAATAAATGCTGCAACTTCTACATATGATAGACACTCATCACCTACCTGTCACTGGCCAGCAGTATGTGAAGAGTATCTACCATATGCAGAAGGTGCAGCAGGTAAATTGTGTGGGCAGCGTGCTCTCACAGGCAATGATCTCAGACATTGCTGCTATCAACATTGCAGCAAGTGCAATGTCATCAATGCTTCTCACATGATCTGCCCTTAACTTTACCTTGAATAGCAAGCAGCATAATGAACAAGCAGAAAGCTCGTTGCAGCTGTCAGTGGGTACATTGTTTGTAACTATGCTCATGCCTGGCGACATTACAGGAACACTTGTCCTGTACCCAGTGACATTTGCGAGGTAAGATATGCTATAAGCATACAGCTGTTGGCATGCAATGCGCTGCAGCCAATGCATGCTCATGCTAATACATTCACAAGCACAGCACCCAGACTGACAAGGCGCATTGCTTCAAAGTCTGCCAGCAGTGGCAGCATGTGTTACATGTCATATAAGTCTACTTTGAATGATAGATCTTCTTGCAATGACTGATTGGTATCGCTGCTCAACCTGTATAGACCTACCTGTCTATACAGCTGAGACTCGTGCTGCTGTCAGTGCGCTGTGCCCTTGTACAGATCCGCTTGATAGACAACCAGACAGCTGAGATACTGAAGATTCCTTACTCCTGTAGTCGGCAGCATGCAGTGCCAAGAGAGGCTGTTCTGATGCAGGCAACGGCGTGAGTCAAGAGCAGATCCGCCTGATAGATGATCAGACATTTGAGACGCTGGACGTGCTGCCATTGCACCGTTATGAGATGGCGTGCTCCTGCACCAGCATCACCTTGGCAGATGACCCCAACCCCTATTATGTGGTTGGCACAGCGTATGCCATCCCTGAAGAACAGGAGCCCACTAAGGTAATGCTGTCAAGCAAATTATCTCGAGACAACTGCTGAGACGAAGAGTCACACCTGGCAAATTGAGCCAATGCATCAGCTTTGCGACGCACTGCTCTGAACTATGCTGCTGCCAATTGCTGTGTGATGGAGTATTACTGTAATGCATGCATGATGCATCATCGTCTGCCTGCATCAGGCCTATTGTATTTACCACTTCCATTCTGGTCAATGGGCGGCTACGAAGTATCTCACTGAACACAATGACTGGTAACAGGTCCCACTTCAAGTTCTGTGGCCATGTGCAGCGACGCTGCCCTTCCTCCAACAATGAGCAGCTACTAGTGCCCAAGGGAAAAGGGCTTGTGCTTTCGTGACTCTGAGGCAGCTTGACCTGGTGTTGCAGGGTAGGATACTAGTGCTTGAAACTAAGATCCAGCAGCAGAAGCTACATATAGTGTGTGAGAAGGAGACCCGAGGGGCAGTGTACACCATCAGTGGCTTCCAGGTACTTCTTGGCTTCCTCTGCTGCAACTCAGTCACTGCACTCTGTGTTTCTGTATCTGGTGCACTTCTGTGTCACATCGTTTGATGCAGCGCTTCTTGACATACTGAGTCCACAAGCATACTTCATACAAGCTTGCCTGGCAAGACAGGTTTTGGCCCATATGCACCTGGCTCTTGTGCTCAAACATGTTGTCACTTCCATCATCATGACCGTTCTCATTGTCAGTTCTGCTGTCCCTGTCACTGTCACTGCCACCAACATCATCATTCTGATTTCGCTTGAGCATGTACAAGCAGACAGCAAACGAAAAAATTACAAGCGCTCAGGATGGTGTGTGCTTGCAGGGCAAGTTGATAGCTGGCGTCAACAGCTGGGTGTAGCCGTACGACTGGCAGCAGCACCGCAGAAACTATCAGCCTTGATAAAGCTCTGGTTGCATTCATATGCACAGACTTTGGCATTGATTGATGTCTGTGGACATTGATCTGCCCAAGATGAAGTGGGTTGGCATGTGTGTGCAGGGTAAGTTGATAGCAGGCATCAACAGCCGGGTGCAGCTGTATGACTGGCAGCTGCAGAAGGACTCCAGCAGAGGGCTGGTGGCCGGAGCAGGGCAGTCTGGCCTGGTGCTGGCCCTCTACCTTGCCTGCAGAGGGGACTTCATTGTTGTAGGCAAGCTGCACAGCCATCTGCAAGTTGCCCTTGACACCTAAACTGTAATGCTGTATTGCTTGTTGTCACTTGCCTTGCACGAGTTCTGCTGTTGCGAACAGCTCAGCATCTGTGTGCAGTTCTGCCAGCCTGGCCTGCTAAATGTGAACAGCAGTTAGTGATGCAGCACTTTGTCCACAGGCGGTGTACGCAGGGACAAGATAAGATTGCTGCCTCTTGGCTTACGTCCTGGTCTTGGGGTTGTGTTCCTGAAGTACCTGGCAGTGTGCAAGAACTGTGGTGCACATCTTGCATCTGTTTGGCAAAACGTCACCTAGTACGTTTAGGCTGCGACTGCATGCAAGAGTGCAAATGACAGAGGCATCCTGGTGCAACACATGTTGAATAGTGCAAGACACTGGCCTCTGCAATGCAGGCGATTTGATGAAAAGCATATACCTGCTGATGTACAAGCCAGAGGACAATGTGTTGGAGGTGCGGGCCAAGGACTTCCATTCAAACTACATGACAGCTGTGGACGTGCTGGATGATGACACCTACCTGGGAGCGGAGGTCAACTACAACCTGTTCACTGTACGCAAGAACAGCGATGCTGCAGCTGATGAGGACCGAAATCGGCTGGAGGTATGCACACCCAGTCTTGGAAACAAACATGGCATTCAAAATCTGCATCGTGAATGCTGTGGTCATGCAGCATGCTGATTGCGTGCCTGATGTTTTGACTGCTATGAAAGTTCGGGGCCTTGCTTATTGCTGGTCATCAAGCAAGCAGGCAGGTAGGCAGGCAAGCAAGCGTGCTGCATGATGCAGGCTATCATTTTGTGCTTGAGCAGAGGATGGCAGATCCTGGTGAATCACCTCTGGCTGCACATCTTACAGCTTCCGTGTTGTGATGTTAAGGTCTGGCGAGCTGTGCTGAGTGTGACTTGGTATGGCCTTGCTGAACGTGACTCGGTATGATACAGGTTTTTGGGGAGTATCACCTTGGAGACATGGTCAACCGCTTCCAGCACGGCTGGCTTTGCTCTTCTGATTTGGTATGGTGCAGGTGACGGGGCAATGTCACCTTGGGGACATGGTGTCATGATTTTGAGACATGGCTGGCTTTGCTGAATATGATTTGGTGTGGTACAGGTGGTTGGGGAGTACCACCTTGGGGACATGGTGAACCGCTTCCAGCACGGCAGCCTGGTCATGCAGCTGCCAGACAGTGAGACTGCCCACATCCCAACGCTGCTGTTTGGAACCATTCTGGGCATCATTGGAGTTGTGGCCAGCATACCACGCGAGCAGTATGAGTTCCTTGCTCGATTGCAGGTCAGCATCAAACTAGAATGATGTATTGAGAGCTGTGTGAAGATGAATTTGACTTGTGCAGATGCTGTGTCCTTTGCAAACATTTATATTGTCAGCCTTTGCTCTGTTGCACTCACAGCATGTCAAGTGCATGGTGACTGTTTGATGTGAGGCCCGGCAGCATAGCAATAATTGGAAGTCAGTGCAACAGTAGGAAGACTGTCTTTCTGCCCTGCACTATCTTCAACTGCTGATTTCATTTCTGTCTGCCAGCACACAGAAGTCAGCTGCATGGCATGTTCAGGCTTTGCTCACTGCAACTGTTTTGCTGCACAGGACTGTATGAGGCAAGCAGTCAATGGAATAGGTGGTTTGAGCCATGAGGAATGGAGGTCATTCAGCAGTGAAAGGAAGAAGGGAACATGCAAGAATTTCATTGATGGAGATTTGATAGAGCAGTTTGTAGACCTCAATAGGGACACCATGCAATGGGTAGTAGACCGCATGGGGCATGGAGCTACCATTGAAGAAGTCAACAAAACTGTTGAAGAATTGAGCAGGTTGCACTAGTCTGTTTCTGCAAAGCTGTTATAAGCTGGCAATTGGCCCAACACATTGTGCACGATATGATGCAGCTGCTTCTCCTGTCTCATCAGTCTTATCACAAACATGCAGCAGGTCATGTGCAGCTTGCAGAGGCATATCGCGCATCATTAACATTGTTCATCAATTTCGTTTGAACTCCTTGGCACAGCATGTGTTTGGCATATGTAATCACACCATTCTTATTGATATGTGCATGACGCCCTTCGGCATGCCTTCTCAAAGCGACTGCATGATCAGGTTATGCTTTCTGCAATTTTGCAGGACTTGCAGCAGCCTTCAAAATAGGCAAGCTCGGTTACTGATTATGTGATATCACATGGGGCCCAGTATTACTGCGCTATTCAAAACCCAACTGCTGCACAGCACGCTACTGATCTTCGGCCGGGCACCTGAGACAGTACTGCCCCAGCAGCACTGTAGTCGGGCGCGCATCGAGTTGACAATGACACCGCGATCGCCGATGGCATGAAAGACTACGCCGTTCGCGCTTACGCTGACGCAGGTTCTTGAGCAGATCGCTTGTCGATAGAACAGTATCTTAGCCTGTATCAACACTAAAATACGCGTGGAAATGCGGCGCCCGGCGCCCCATGTTCAGAGGGGTATCCGGTTGGCGATAGCGGTCTTCATTGCTTGCGTGATAGGTTATGGCGTAGTTTTGCCCCGCGGAGGTAAGAAATTGCTCTACGCTGAAGGGAAGGTGCAGCATTCCCTAATTATTCTGCAGCAGCGCTCAATCAATCTACATCATGTTACAGGAATTCACGATCATTATGAAAGGCAATGGGTGCAGAGCTTCAAATGGTGTGCCATTACTTGCGTGGTAAGCCACTGCAACTGCGCCTAGGAAGCAGCACCACTGTCTGACACAAGCCTTGGACCTCCAAGGAAGCATTGCTGCTTCAGGACAGGGACAGCTGCAAATTGTTACAAATATTTCGTTGCTTGTGCAGGTTGTTTCTGCGCCTGTCATTGGCAAGGTTGCACAGGTCGGCATTGAGCGAGTAGTTGGTACAGTCATTGGGGGCTGGACGGGCTATGCTGTATACATGCTAGGCAGCCAAGTCTGGAACGAGACAACAGACGGTCAGTATGTCAGCCATGCGCCATGCCATACTCATGCAAGTCCACCTACGTGTTGCTTCAGCACTTGGACTGCAGAGCAAGCATTTGTCAGCAGCAGCTGCATACTTCATGGCACTCGTGCATTGCATGTTTCCTGATTGGCTGTGTGTGTCTGCCATTGGGCGCTTCATGGCACACTTACATTGCATGATTTGTGAGTGGGTCTGCAGCTGAATACTTCACGGCAAATGGAACACTTAGCACACTTTACATGATCTGCTAGCTGCAATATTTGTTTGCAGGCATTGTGCTGTCAGTAGGAGCGGCCATTGTGGCTTACATCAGCTGTGAAGCAGCTCAGCGTCTGAAATTGGCCGACAGCGCCAAGCTGTTTGCCCTGACATTCCTGCTGGTCACTTTTGGAGCACAAGACGGCATCAGTAAGTCTTGCTGATTTGGCCAGCAACTGCATTGCATGCAGCTTTGGGGTGTTGATGTGTCGCAATGCCTGCAATATGAAGCTTTGGCATGTCAGTTTCCCAGGTCTCAAAGCTTCTTGCTTGAGGCTTGCTAATTGTGACCAAATAAGCACTATTCTCTGGTCCTTTACAAATAACCAGCTGCAAGTGGTGTGTTGTGTGTCACTTCTACAGTGATTGCCGTTGCTGATCCATCATGTTGTTTGCGCCTCTCACAACCATACGCCGTGGGCGTACTGTACAGCTGAATACTGACACCTATGTCATGTCTGCATCTTTGCACACATTATCAAAGCAACACAAACTGAAGGTTGGCTATGTGCTGTGGTGTAGGTGCTTTGCAGGTGACAGTCAGCAGGATCAGTGGGATCTGCATTGGAGTGGGGGTGTCGCTGCTGCTGAGCATTGTGGTGTACCCCAGCAGTGCCAGTGTCAAGGCTATGGCCTGCCTGCGCCAGGTCAGCACTTCCTGTACTGTATGCATACACCTCTGGGGAGGCAGTCAGCATTCAGTGGAGCTTGTGTGGACTTTCACATCAAGCATGTGCAACATGCTCATGCATGGCGTTGGTGCTATACTGCATTTGCAGCATTTGCAGACGCACATATATGCTGTATAAGACTGTTGTTGGCAGGGACATTGTGACGCACTCTTTTGTAAGTACTGAGTAACTCAAACTTGCAAGCATGCAGTGCATGATGGTTTTGCTGCTGCATCATGCAGTCCCTGCAAGGGCTAGTGGAGTTGAACACCATGGCTTGGCAGGAGCCTGTGATCAACCAGATGCCCAAAGACCCTGAGCCCAACCTCAAGTAAGCGCGACAATACATAAACTCAGCTTTACAGCATGTTGCCCATGATCCCATCCCCTCATGCACATAAACTTGCATCTTGCTCCAACATGCCCACTACAAAAGCTGCAGCATGTCACTTCTGCACAGCTGCTGTTGCTCAGGCACACATCACTGGCACACAAATTGCATCTGTAACAACACACTTTGCTGCATGTGATTGTGAGCTGTTTCTCTGTAAGCTTCTCACAAGTCTCCAGCAAAAGCCTTGCTGAGCTGCCATCAACGTACCGTGTCATGCTTGAGTTGCATTTTTCCAAGAGGATTGGTTCTACAAAAGCTTTGCAGTAAAGTCGTTGCTCAGCTGTCCTCGAGGTGTTGTGTCCTGCTGCAGGCGTGCCGTGAACAATCTGGGTTACACTTTGCTCTCAGGCAAGCCCGAAGCAGAGGACCTGTCAGTGAATGCCAAGAAGCGGCAGGAGCATTTTGAGGCAGAGACTGAGCGTATCCTTATGGACACCTACAACTCCCTGTACAAGTGCCAGGAGTTCATTCCCCTGGTGAGCATATGCTGCCTATCAAACATCCTCCACCCCTGTCAGCATAGCGCCAACACCTGTCCCTGTGTCATCACACATGTAACGCACCCACAGATGTGGGCGCATGCTGGTAGGCTACAACAGCAACTCTGCGTGGATGCTCTGCTGATGCTGCTCAAACTGTGCACTCAGCCAAGAACATGCCGCCTTGGGCAGGCCTTGAGCTGACTTCACCATGCGCTGCTTGATGGCTGCCTGCTATATTTCCCTGACACATAAATGTACCAAGCAAGATTGACCTCAGGACAACTGCAGCGCTTGGGCAGAATACTTGCAGCCTGATTGCTGGCTTTAGGACTGCAATGCTGGCACCAATAAAAATGCAGTTCAAGACTGTGCAAAAGGTAGCAATGATGAGTAGCGCTGGTACCTCATGTGCTTGCAAGTGACCAAGTGATGGCTGCATTAGAGACAACGGGTGAACTCTGTCAGTAACACGCTGAAGCATATGCCTGAGAGGCCATCAGCAAGCATTGTCGCTCCGCCTCTTCATACACAAGCTGTCAGTGCTATCCTTGAGCGTGTATGCAGGCGCGCAGTGAGATCTACCTGGGGGTGTTCAAGAAGCACCTGTGCTTCATGCCGGGCCTGCCCTTTGGCTGCCAGATTGGGCGATGGAGCCTGCCTCAGACGGAGATGCAGACACTAGCCACTTGCGTGCGCCGTCTCGCTCGCCTCCTTTGGACCCTGCACCTTACTTTTCAAGAGGTCACTCCCACCATCTGATTTTTGCCAGGCTTAGCCCTGCTTGTTTTGCGTTCAGTACCTGACGTGTCAAAAAGCTGGGCTTGTTTTGCATGCAACATCCATGGCCTGCATTTTGTGAGTTGACAATTGCCCTTGCAGCTTGCTGCCCAAAAACATGCTTGGATGTGTAGCCTCAGCTTACTTCTATTGATAAGGGATGCATCCGTTGAGCTTTCATGGGCAACACTCATGTATTGTCAATGCTCAGGTTGGCTCAGAATTTTGTCTAATGGCTCAAAGGCTGACACGCAAAGGCAGAGGCTCAGTGCATGACATGCATGATAGGCTTGGCATGATTGGCAAGGTTGGCATGCAGGGGTTTGATGAGAACATGATGGCGATGCTGAAGCAGCAGTACCCGGCGCGCCTCATGCCCCAGCTCGTGCAGAGCTCCCAAGACACCCTGCAGGTGCTGCGTCTCTGTTTGCTGCTATGTCGCTGGATTGGTTGCCTTGCGTAAACCATCAGTTCATTGCAGCGGCCCAGTTGTGTCAAAAGCCACTCTTACTTTGCCTCAAGACACCCTGCAGATGCTTTGTATAACTAGCTTTTCTTCCACCTTAGCAAGGAAACTCTGGCCTTGTCTCTTGTCTTCTTTCATGCTCGAGGCAGGATGACTCTCAGCTTGATTACCATTGACTGTGTCGTGCTATAAGGCAGTCATGTACTGCACCAATGGTCAACAGCCCAATTTTGTTGTATTTTGACTCGTTGACTTCTGGCCAGCTTGTCCTACAATATCAGCGATATCTTGCAAAGCATATGAGTTGATGATCGCCATGGCGCTTCAGGCATTACAGTGAACAGAAGGTATCAGCTTGCAGTGCAATTGAGTCTTGAAAAGGTTTCATGCACAAGTCAAGCTTTGTGAAACATGCAGGACATGCTGAATGCATTCCCAAATGAGAACCGCGTGAATGCCAGCAACATGCGCCAGTTTGCAACAGCAGTGGCGGGGCTGCTGCACATTTCAGACTTCCAGAGGCGCCGCATCACTCACATGATGCGCCACTACAGAGATATGCGCCGCAGGTAACAAGAGAAGAGAATCTGCATCCTGGATGCTGATGTCTCACATGCTCCTTTGTTGAGTTGTGTCCTGCCATTCCCGCTTTTGACATATCCAATAGCACAGACATTCAGCAAAGGTTCTCTGCCTGAGTCCCTTGCAGAGTCGCATGTCAGAATTGCTTTGGTAGCTGCTGCATACATGTTTGAGCAAGCGTTGTCAACAAGCATGGGGATTAATTTAATGCAAGCACGTGCTCCTACAACAAAAATTTCACAAAGCTATAAAGGCATATGCAATTTCTGAAAGCATGTTGCTTGCTTTTGGCAGAAGTCAGCAATTGTCAGTATGCGTCCATAGTCAGTGCAAGCAACGTCGTCAGGAACTGCTGCTCACCATCTCTGGCCTTTTGCTTGATGCACGTGAATCAAAGAGGATGCATCATGCACTCACACACAGGTGCCAAAAGGCACAAAAGACCCTCTGGCTGCATTTTGCTGACAACCTGCAGAGTGGCAATACTTGTCTCTTTTCTGTGTGCAGGCGCAGCAGTCACCTGGCAACAGGGGTTGTGCAGCAGTTCAAGCATGCAGTGGCCACCAATCACCACAGGCTGAGTGATTCCAGTGGACCCAACTTGGACTCAACAAGCCCAGTGGGCTCCTACCATTCTGATGCACCAGTTTCACCTGCTCACTCCAGCTTTTCTGCCCTTGAGCCTGAGCAGAATGGCGCAGAGGCAGCACGTAGGCAGTCAGGCGACCATGTTGTGCTTGACATGGAGGGAGACCGCACTAGCAGGTGTGCATTTGTGCCCCGGTTGCTTCTGGATTGGCTTTCACGAAATCAGCTAGGTTCTGATTGGGAGGACATTGGTCTGCTTGGCTGTGTGTGCAAGCATGCTGTCAGGTCAGCAGAATCAGTGCTCAGCAGGCTGCTCTGATTGCGGGTTGTACTTGAACACCAACAAGTAGCACATACTGAGCAAGAGCACATAATGTTTGCAAAGCATTCTTGCATATGCGTTCTGTTGCTAGAGACATGCAAGATGTAAACTGGCAAGCACCTGCTCAAGCCGCTGCCATCAGGAAGGCACTCATGCTTGTTTGTTGTGTGGTACAGAGATGGTCACCCACACCGCCAGCATGTGACCAAGCCAACTGGAGTAGCCGGGACTGTGTTTGATGAGGACCCAGACGCCGAGGCGGCGGCTGCTGCCCTGACTGATGACCAGATCCAGATGGGCAGTGCGCGTAAGCCTTCGTTCACCTCTTCTTGACAGTCAGTGAGATGCTAGCACATATCCTGCCACATTGTGTGAGCATGCTGCTAATTGTGTTCCATAAAAGGGGACACCTGTGCCTGCTGCTGACTGCTGTGCCCTCATCTCCTTGATGCATGAACACATCTTGGGTTGTCTGTGCAGCTCGAGACCTGACTGCTCAGGTCATATGTAGTCACGACGTCGCTGTCATGGTTGCTTGCAGGCAGGTCACATTCTGATTCTCTGTCATCCATGCAGGCAGGTCACGTTCAGAGGGTAAGGAGAACGGCGCTCCAGAGAAGCAGTCTACAGCAAACGGTGTTGCTCCTGCTAGAGGCTTCAAGAGGGAGCGTTCTGAAGGGCTAGCAGCCCTACTAGACAGCCCTGACATGCCCACAGGCCGAGCAGGCCCTTACTCAATCAGGCGCCAGCTGGCAGCTGCTGCAGCAGGCAAGCCCATGTCACAGAAGGAGCCCAGCTTGGCACATCTGGCCGCCAGCAACTCAGCAGACCTGGGTGCTGTCACCCATGCAGTAGCGCAAGCTCGCAGGCAACAAGGGGGAGCAGGCAATGCAGACAAGCCTGCTAGGGCGAGTGACATTGGCTCTGAAACCAGGGCTGCTGACAGCAGCCCCAAGGGCAGGGCCACAGCCTCTCAGGAGCAACAGCCATTCAGTGGGTTTGCCCCTTCTGGGTCTAGTGGGTCTCAACAGGCTCAGCAGGCACAGTCAGGCGGGAGTGATCCCAAGTTTCTGTCGCCCTTCAGCCAGCACTTTGGCGGGATGGACCCCATGGATGCGTTTGCCCACCTGCCAGAGGGCTTGCGGATCCAGCTGCAAGCTCCTGGTGGGGAGGATATGTCGCGCACCAACTCCATCGTGTACAACAACCAGGTAACTCTTGTTTGTATGCTAGTATGGCATTGTGTACTGTAACCTCAAAGCTCCTGCATAAATGAAAAAGCAAACGAGGATTAGTATTATGCTAGTGTGGCACTGTGCCCAATGTTCAGGTGACACAGAGTTGTATGCCTGCATGGCACATCACACTTGACCTCAATGACAATTGCAACCTGCTTGAATTTGAAGTCAACAGGTGATTACGACAGTGTCCTGATACTCTTGATGTGGCACAATGCGTTGCTTGTGGCGTCAAGTTTTCCCCTGTTTTGTGCAGTGCAGTATGTGCTAGTTATGGTCCTGGGCCTGACTGCTGTGTGTGGCATAGGGTGAGGAGCAAGGCGACATGAGCATCAGCCTGCCTAGAGTCAACAGCCAGGAGCTGCTGCTGTTTCCTGAAACGGCTGAAGGTCACGTCTCAAAGGTGCTGTCTTTGAGATCTTACTGGAAAGTTTGAGTTGGAAAGTCATGCTGCCTGCATAGCAGTGGGTGTTGCTGCTGCAAGCTTTGCTATGCATTGCTTTGCATGCATTGCTGGACTGCTGCTGTGTACAGTAATTCCTCTCAACACCTGAAGTCGACACCATGGACAATGTCTATGCAACAATTCAGAGGTACAACTGCAGCCAGAATGCAGTGATTGGTTTTCAGTTGCTCTCAAACGGAATGTGCTTGTATCAAGTTACATTATGAGAGCATGCTACAGTGATCACATGTTGAACCCTGATTTGCAGGTGCGATGGTACAGCTTCCAGTTTCTCATGGAAGAGCTGGCTGAGGAGTTTCAGGAGACCCATGTGGCCTTGACAGCTCTGCTCATCAAGCTGCCAGATGGTGTGATCAAGCTGACATAGTCCATCATAGCAGCTTTTGCTCGCTTAGGCATACAGATAGTGCAAAATGCAGCGGCTTCTTGCGCATGTTGTTTTGGGTGTCTGATTTGCAGCAGTCATTCAGTTCACGTTTCGAGTCACCCATATCCCCTGTTACTGAAGTTGCCAGCTTGCCATTGTTGCAAGCTCGTAGTGTCCCCACATGACGACGCAGCGCTGCAGGCAGAAGGCAATCTATGCAAAAATCGTCAGGCACAGTCGCGCGATGTAGGACCCTGAGTGGGACCCTCTCAAAGGTGCAGCATTGCTGATCAAACATGCGTTGCTTTACACCCATGACAGCCTTTGCCTACGGTCACAGATATAAGTCATATGACGATGTATGTTGCCAATGGAGACATGGCCTCATATAAAGTTGTCGCAACATATCTGCGATGACACGTATAGCAAATTGTTGAGCTGCAACCCAGAAGCGTGTTTAGGATGAGAAGTCACAGCTGAACATACTGACCTCTCAAAATCCCCATGACAGCTGTTTAAAATAGTCATCACGTATCATGAATAAAGCTACATGGATCACAAAACATAGCAGGAATTGGGCTGTGATTCACCAGGAGTGTGCTAAAGAAGCGTCCCCGCAAAACAATGAATTCAATGTTGGCAGCAGCTGCAAGCAGTCAGGACTGCATAATTAGGGGTTCATCATGACATTGCTGTCAATAATCACTTGTCAGTGACTATTTGTTTGTGACTGTCACTGCCTCATAGAATCTGGGCTTAGGTGGACCCTCTAAAAGTTCTGCCATGCCTGCCCTTTTGCTGCCGGGCTCTGGCTTCTTCTCTTGCTCTGGCTTTTTGTCTTGGGATGTCCCGTGTGCTTTGGCAAACTGCATGACAGCTTTCGTTACTGCAAGTGCTTTTGAAGCGCCATCACAGGTTTAGCATGGGACAGCCTTGCCAGACATACTCCCGAAACAGCAGTTTGTAGTATATTTACTTGCTAAGCTTACATTTTGTGACTGTGTCCAGTTCTGAAAGTCCTGACGTGAACCCCATGTGCTTTGACTGACATACTCTCCTGCACAAACAGCTCGTGTCACTTTGTGACTGACCAGGCCTTGTGGTGCTCAATGGCAGAATTTCTACTTATATTACGAACTGACAGCTTCTACTGTATGTTGCCTCAAAGGGCAATGTATCGGTCTTATCAAATCAAGCGAATTGGCAATGCAGAAATGGACATCATTGCTGCTTTTGACACTGCCAGTTGCAGAGCACATAGATTGCTCTGGTTACCTTCCTCATCCCCTCTGAGCAAGGCAAACCTAATAAAGCCTGGTGTCTCTTTCAGGTGAGACTCTCGGCTTTTCCAGGTCTCCTCAAACTGCTGCCGGCCCTCTTTCTTGACCTGGATTCAATTCGAAGCTTGAGCATCAAGCTGTTCCGACAGCGTTTGTTCTCGTAACGGAGGGCAATGCCGCAGATCACCTTGAAGTTATTTTGAGCAATGAAATACAGGTCTGGATTGCCCGACGCTTGCACCCGCGCGTGGGCGCGGCGAGAGCGGTGCTGCAACGCCCGACTGCTCGTACTCGAGGGAGCCAAGGTGCTTTGACGGAAAATAACGCTGGATGGACTACATACGTGCGCCATCACGCCTGGAAGCGAGTCCCAGCAAGCCAATATATGTGGCTCTGTGGCTAAAATTTAGGCACTTTTTGCTGATGTGCTCCGAAACAGGACGCTAATCGTGATGCTTGTGCCAACATATTGGCCACACTTGTTGTTGCGGAGTCCGTAAACACGAAACGCTTGCTCGCGTTGCGCTTGATTTGTACGAATGCATGAATGCATGACAGCTGCCAAACGCTGCGCAAATCGACACACAATTCGTCCTGCTCGCAGCAGGCATCCTTCCGGCAGCCCAATTGTATCAGCTTTTCGCAGAGCCTTTACATCAGCAATTTGACAGGCAGGGCAGGTACGCCCGGCCACGATCCTGCGAACACGACCCATGCAGAGTCACAGCATACACCAACGTGGACGTACGTGTTGCAATGCAGGGTAACAGCAACATGGCCGATGTGGCAGGCCTGATGCAAGCAGCTTCACGGTGGCAAAGCAACTTCAAGACCCCTTTGCCCTTGGGTGCTAACGCCAGACTGGCCATCATAACATGCATGGACTCACGGTAAGCATGAAAGCCAGTGTCAAGCCGTGAAGTTGCGTGCGAAAGTGAAGATTTCACTCGGATGACACTGTGGCATCTTGCGCAGAGTGCACCCTGAGCGGATCTTTGACCTCAAGATTGGGGATGCAGAGGTCCTCAGGAATGCTGGCGGCAGGGTCACTCTCGACATGATACGGTGAGCTTGTGGCACTCATTTGATTTGCAACCACATGCTCGTCCTTCGTGATGCCGGTCTGCGTGGAAGCTAGAATTCATGCATTGCAGATCGCTTGTGGTCTCCCAGGAAATTCTGAAGACCACAGACATCTTTGTCATACACCACACAGATTGTGGTGGCCAGGCAGCTGTCAGACAGCATGGCATGCTAATCCAGGCCATTGTTGATAAGGTACCATTCCTGTTTGGCCTGGTGCTCAGACTGCTGGACTTCTTGCAATTGACTGGCATATTCTTGAAGCCCATCCGCAACCTAGAGCGCAGTGTGTTGGAAGATGTAGAAAAGTTGAAGCACAATCCTATGGTGCCAAAGCATATTGGCATTTATGGGTTTCTGTACTCGACAGAAGATGGGTCTCTGAAGCAGATTACCCAGCGCCTGCCAGTGCGCAACAAAAAGATTGAGTGACATGCACAGTGTGAGAGAAAGCAGGACAAGTTGGCGTATGACGCGACATGTGATTTTATGGCATGCCATGACAACAATTTGACTGAGACAATGCTGTGGGACTTGTCTTGAAGCTGTTGCACAGTTTTTCAGACTCAAGGTTTCTGCTTGAAAATTGATGTGCAAAGACGTTTTGAAGCATCTGGTTGACCTGTGCATCAGAATGAAGTTCTGCAAGTCTGTGTCTTGAGGTTGTGATTTCCATTGCTGTCCACATCATACAGTATTAAAATGCAGGGCAATGGTCACTGAATGAATGTCAAATCATGGCAGATGTTGCAAGTAGGCAACAAACATTGCCACTTGTATTGCCACAATGTGTGTCTACAACATTTGTGGCTGTTGTGTTGAACAGTGTTGGAGTCAGTCATGCAGCCAGGAGTATTTGAGCTCATTGAGCGAACAGTGAGTGATTCTGGTGCGAGTGATGTGGGCGGCCAGATTGCCCAGAGGTGGCAATCATTTATCAGGCACATCAGGTTCAGGTGTCCATATTTGGAGGCTGATCGCGTTGATTCCTCATAGAGTTCGAGCATGCTTGTGAGCTATGCCGGACACAGCCTGGAACCTGAATTTGTCGCATGCTACAAATTTTGCACACCCTCAGGCCTCTCCTGGGGTTCCTGTTGGGGGTCACCGCAACGCACGGACGCACTACTGCATGCATCAAGTTGCTCTCAACGTCGAGTCCGCTTTGTTCATGCTTGCTGTAGCAACACACCTGTGAAGCAGTTACCATGCCCTGGGACGAAAAGAACGTGAGGGTCTTTGAAGCACAGAAGTCTGCACCTAAGCTCACAACCTTTGCCTTTCGCTCTGGCGTGTACAAGCGAGCGATAGCTCTCCTCGAATCGGAAAACAGCAACGGCACAGAGCGCAGCGACACTGCAAAATCTCTCTACCGGGTCCTTGCCAACGCCCAGCGTCGTGCGATACGCTCTAAAGAGCAATCTAGTGATCAGCTTGCAAGCAAGTCAAGCCAGCAACACCAAGGTTCTAGCAAGGAGCAAGGCAAGCAGGGCAGGCGACAGCGGTATGAGCAGAATAGACGTGACCAGCAGCAGCGGCATCAGCAACGGCTGCAGCTTAGGCAGGCAGTGGCAACTCAAAGAAAGGTGCAAGCTGAGGAGCGAGACCAGCAGTTGCAGCAGCTCCACGACAAAGAGAAAATGCTTGAATTACAGCTGAAGCAGCACAGGCACAAACACGCTGACCAAGCCGCGCTCAGTCACGCAACTGAGCAACCTGATGCTATGCCAGACCTGCAACAGTCCTTACAGAAAGTGCAGCAGCAAAAGCTCAAAGCAGAGCAACAACTGGCCATGGTACTGCAATTGCGTTTTGCTTGCAAGGTGCCTGCTTCACGAGCGTGGCCAAATCACGCTCTCTGACACTGCTCTGCTGTGTAACTCAGGTGATAGAGGTAGGTGAGCAGATGTCAAGAAGAGCAGCCAGTATAGAGCCCGAAGATGGGGAGTGTACACCCTCACCAAGTGCAGCACAACAGCAAGCTCAGGCGTCTGCAAGGCAGCGTAGTACAGCACACAGCCAGGATGATCCTGCTGTTGCAGCCCAAGCTCTGCCACCCCCGCCTCCTGCAAACATGCGCCCAGGGTCCGGGGCTGTTTCTAAGGCAAGAGTTGCTGGCATAAGCAGCCACACATTGCTTGCATCCTTTGCATACCTTGTGTCTGCCATGCACAGAGGCAGCTCCAGTAGGTCTGTACATGCAAGCAAATCCATGGGCAGATCTATTGTGACCATGATGCTAAAGCACTAAGACACCAGGTGCTGCAGTGCATCTATCGATATGCAGCATTCCACAATGAAAGCAATGCTCAGTCAGTCCTGCAACAAGCTCATGTACTTTTGCATTGTCTGCACATTTCAATCCAATACAACACAAGTTGCTTACCTGTTGATGCAGGACTTTCCTGGGCAGGCGCCAGTTGCATCAGCGTCGTCAGGCAAGGCAGACTTGCAAGCAGCTGGCATTGCAGATGATGCCCTGCCGCCCCCACCTGCTTGGCGTTGACGGTTTCACTTATAAAACCAAACAAACATGCAATCCTTAGCAAGAAACGCGTGTTTAAAGCACTGAACTTGTACTGTAGCGTTGTGTTCCCCAAGTTGATGACTATGACATATCATAGTTTATATGCATAGCTGGTTGCATCTGTCTGTCAAATGCGGTCAGCGCCTGTGCTGCCTAGTGTTGCAATAGCTCGAGACAATAGACAATAGGTGCTGAAGAAAAGTCAGCAGTAGCATATTGCGTTACTTCTCTGAATGAGCTCAGAGGCATGCATGCCAAGCTTTGCTGCTGCTTGTGTTTGCATATTATGCGATAACATACACTTGACCGGATATTCCTATACCTGTCCAGACATCTGCTCACGCTGCATCATTTGGCAAGTTGCAATTGGCTTCAAACCTGATTGAACAGGCCAGGGGCCCATGTAGTGTTGTAAACGTTTCTTGTGCCAACCCGTAGCGTGTGTACATGTCAAAAGACTATCTATCACAGACTGTCTATCAAGAGAGCTGGCAAAGAAACTTTTGAAAGCTGGAACCCTGTACTCAACATCTTCTGAGCCTCAGCCTCCATCGTCACATCACTGCAGAAGGGTCGTATACAATGATTAAAAATGGTCTCAACCTAAATGCTCCTTGCATGCAAGCTGACGTGCCATGATAAACGACGAAATGTGCTAAAGGCACCTGAAACAACAAAAATGGAAGGCATCAAATTGAAACTGCAAGCTACACACACATGCTATACATTCCTTCTGATCTGTCTGGGTGCATGCACAAGAGCTAATCTACAAGAGAGCTAAGGAATCATCATTTCCACACACAAATAACATCTGCACACCAGTATTCCTTCTTTTCAGCTTGAGATGCTGTGATCCCTGGCAATATTTGCTTGCAAAACATGATCACCCAACTGCCTCAGACCCGCGATATATCAAAGCTTTGCAACCTGCCTGGCCTGTCTGGATAGGACATCTCAAACTTGGGGTTTTCAGGCACGCTTATTGATTGTTGCGACTGCAACCGCAATGGCCAGAAACTCTGTGCTTTGCTCCTTGTTGGCAAACCTCGCCAACCTGCTCTGCATTTTGTTGCAATCCAAGAACACACAGTTCGTACAGTGTCAGCACCTTGTAGCTCAAACTCTGTCTCAACAGGTTCATATGACTTGATTGCATAGAAGCAGCCATAAAGCACCACCACCAAACTGAGGGCGCCTCCAATGTTGCCAAAGAAACCATATACAACTGGCACATCTGCAATCTGTAGAACCATCTTTGTGCTCCGTAGCATACACAGCGCCAAGCTGTGCGGACCGTTTGCTTCCTGATATGGTAGCAGAGTGGATGAGATTACTTGGTAGCTTGTTGACTGCAAGCACAGAAGCACCCCTCAGTCAGTCAGAATGTGACATCAACCTGCAGTCAGCCAGCATGGCTTGGCAAAACCTGATGACCATGAGTAAGCTGAAGAAAGGAGGAGCTATGGCTCGTGACCAGATGAAACACATGCAAACCAGATGCAACATGCATACAATGGTTGAGCAGCAGGCATCTGATGCATGCAAGGCACTGCAAGCATGGCTTGGATGTCACATCTGCATGCTGGTGGATGACACGCTGGAAGATATGTTGCTTGGCAGTAAAACAGTCAGTTTGAGGCTTTGGCTTGTCAAGGTCTGGCACACCCTCTATTGGCATTGGGTCTTCCGAAAAGTCAATTGCTGCCATGACATGTGACACCCATGCAGTGCTGCATGATATCTGTTGATGTTACATGCACGCAAAGGACTGGAGCATTCCTGCAACCCAGATCTAGCAACCAATGTCACTGTTGTTGCCATTCACCTTACCACAGCGCCTGTGCTGATTGATGCTGCTAATGCACACACATATACAGGGCATCAAGCAGTCCTGCGCTCTTTATAAGGCATGCATCGCAAAAGTCATTGGCATTGTAAATGACCTGATAGGGAGTTTCATCAGACCAAGGCCAAGGTGCCCAAGGCCACCCGACTTTCTGAGCACTTGACAGTCTGGTGGTGACAACTTTCTGAACCGACATCTCATAGTGGTTGTCCAAGCTGACCAGCTCAAAGCCATCTGGGTCCCCAGCTGTCAGCGCCTCTTTCAAGTACTGGCTGGACTGGCTGCCAGTCCGCCACTCTTCTTCACGGGTGTCACTAAACTCAATGAACTTCAGAGACATGGTGTGTGGGAATCTGCGGTCAGCTGCTGGTGTTATGCTACCATCGTCTTCATGCACGTTTGCCAGTGCTTGCTCTTCCATGATTGCTGTGCCGTTCAGAGAGATGCTAAGGCGATAACCATCTCTAGAGTCAAGCTGTCTAGCGCTTGCACTACCAGTGTCTAGTGAAGCGTTTGAGGCGCCACTTGGAGGGTCGTCTAAAGTCAAGCGGTATGGTGTCCACATGACACACCATCTTGTCTTGGTGACGTTGTTGAACTGTTCTTTTGCGCTAGATTCATTGATGGCGGCAGATCTGATGAGACCCATCAACTGAGGAGTTGTAAAGTTGCAGAAGCCGGAATCATTCAGGGACAGGTGCGGCAGGCCTCTGGAACCAGATAAGTTGCCACAGTTCTGGGAGAACGTAATTAAATCGTTGCGTCCGTACGCATCATCAAAGTTCAATTCTGTCTGGGCTGTAGGGTTGTCTGCCTCTGTATGGTTAGCCACACCTGCGGATGAGTCACTCAGATATGAGAGTTGTATCACAACACCAGCTCACACAAAAGTCATGCAAGCCATCCAAATGCTAACAGCATTGCTGCGACCCAGTCCATATGCATTCATTTTGGCATTAGTTACTTCCTTTGGACATTCCTGTGCCCAACATACACAAGTAGTCATACCTGGGGATAGCAACTCCTCATAGCTGCGCTGCACCCAAAAGTTGCCAGCGAACAGGGTTGGATACTCTGCTGTGAAAGAGCCGAGGTTGTACTGCCCAAATGAGCAAAGCAGCACGCTGGGCATTGTGAATCCAGAATCCTGGGTGTAGCTGGTGGTTTGTATGGGGGTCTGTGTCTTTTGTACAGCCTGCATATACACAATTTTGTCAACATAGGGTATCGCAAAGTATGCACCAGGACTGTGTGCACATGCAAGCAATGACTGCTTCTGCCATGCTGCTCGTAGGAACATGTCAAATGAATGCCTTGTGAAGCCAGAGTCCTGGGTGTAGCTGGTAGTTTGGATGGGGGTCTGCCTCTTCTGTACAGCCTGCACGACCACCACGGAATCAAAGTAGGGACAAAAGAAGGCAGTGGCAGTGTGTGCACACGCAAGAACTGCTGTAATGACTGCTGTAATGACTGCTGTAATGACTGCTGTAATGACTGCTGTAATGACTGCTGTGATGCTGCTTGTTGCTTCTGATAGGCATGTGTCAACTGAATGCATGCCCTGGGTATAGCTGTCAGTTTAAAGGGGGGGTCTGCCTCTTCTGGACGGCCTGCATGACCACCATGGAATCAGAGTGAGAAAGAAAGAAGGCAGTGGCACTGTGCAAACACGCAAGAACTGCTGTAATGACTGCTTCTGTGATGCTGCTTGTTCTGATAGGCATATGTCAACTGAGTGCATAATGAAGCCAGAGTCACCAGTGTAGCTGGTGGTTTGCATGGGAGTCTGTGTCTTCTGCACCGCCTGCATGTCAGTGAGGGAAAAAGTCAGCAGTGGTGACAACAGGCGCAAACGCAAGAACTGCTGTGATGACTGCTCCTGTGATGCTCCCCTTCACTTGTCACAGGTATATGCTGGGATGCCTGTGTCATTAGCATGGGGTCCTGTGTCTTTTGTACAGCCTGCATATGCATGTCCCCAATGTAATCGACACAGTGAATAGAGACAGTGGTGGCACTGCATGCAAATGGAAGCACTGCTGCATGCTCACAGGAGCAGTTAGCAGCAACGACTGCTCCTGTCATGTACCTCACAATTGTTCAACAGCAGATCTAGGCCTAGAGATCTTACTCATGCGAGGCACAGAGTGTGCTGCTGCAGGTCTAGCGGTGTGCTTGATGTGTCAGCGCTGCAGCCAGCATACACAAAATGATTATTTGCCGATGCGTCATTGCTTCATACCTGTATCAAAGTGAAGACGCAGTAACAGAAGAAGAGGAACCACAATACAACAGCCCAGCACCAAGCTCCACCGCGTGCTAGCCTTCCACCTCTCACTGTGAAAGGGTTCAGAGGGTTTGGAACTGACATGATGCCCAATGTGTTTCAGGGCCGCACCAAATTGAAGCTGATTTGAGTTGCTACTACCACTGCCCACTATCAGCAATGCCCACTGTAAGCACTGCCCACTATAAGCACTGCCCAGACTAACACTTTGGTTTGGTGCCCTGCAGACACAATATCGCGGTGACTCTGCAAGAACAAAAAGCATTAGGACTCCGGCGGTCACACTCTACGCTCAGAGAGCCACACGCGGCATGCTATGCGCGCAAGTGTGCTGTCAGACGCACAACACGTGAGCTTGGGCTTGCATGCCTACGTACAAGCCATGGCGCTCAGTATTGACGGCAGTGCTTGCACCAATCTAGCTGTCAGCAAAATTCGACGGCTGAAAGCTGCTGTGACAACCGGTCGTTTGTTACGCTGCTATCAGGGGAGAAGCGTCGTCCCAGACGGTCGATCAACTTCGAGTGACTTGTACGCTGCGTGCTCGAGCCCTTTCGACGCATGCTCAGGTCGTGGCGCATGATGCACGGGCTATTGGCGTTGTCAATGATGTTCTGGGCCGCACGATCATGGTAGGCGCGCAGCATGCAGTGACGTCTGCGGTCGGTTTGGCCAAGCCAAGCAGAAGTGATGGGAAGGTCAACGGTGCAGAGATCAGCACGGGCTCACCGTGCGGCTTTCGAGCGAGAAGTGACTCCTTTGATCGTCAGCTTTGCGCGGCGTTGCAAGTTATATTGACGCGTGGTTCGTGTTGAACACGCTAGGTGCTTAGGCAGTTGCAAAATGTCTGTAATGACATCACGAGGGTGTTGTCAGTAGTTCATGCAACTTCATAAGGGGTTCAATGAACCTCGGCCAGATTCTCAGGCTTGTTGCCAGATGATGGGTTCCTGTGCATGGACAATGAGCGACAAACGCGCTGCAGCAAACAGGTAGCAATCACAGCTGTACCAAGCTGACATGCACAGGGTAGCTGCAATCATGCCAAGCCTAGCAGCAAACAGGCATGCATGCCATATGGCACAGCTCCCGGGCTGCCTCGTTAGACAGAGGCTCCCGATATAACGCCTAACGGCATAGACTTTTCTTTTCTTTTCTATGGCATAGCTGCGCAGTGCATCGATGTCGGCATCGTTGGCAAACAAGAAACTAGATGCTGGCCAGCACTATCAAAGCTCCAGGATTGCGCGGCTGAAGTCCCAAGAATATCATGCAAAATAATGTTTATCCAGGCTGATGCTGACATCATTGATGATCGTGACCTTCATTGCAAGGCAAACAATGAAATACATGTGATCATCATAAAGCTCCAAATGAAAGCAAGCAACAATACAGCCGGCTCTGCTTGTTCGAGTTGTGATGATCATAGAGTAGAGTGCGACAGCTGATCGACTCCAGCCCACATGCTGTGTTCATCAGGTATTGAGTGTGATTTGCTACCGGACTCTTCAACAGCAGACAGGTCACTTGCTTCAATCTCCTGTATAGCAGCATGCTCATCAGATGCACGTTTCATGAACAAGCATCAACAGGACATTTGGGCACACACTGTCAAGCCAATCAGCATACAGCTTGCAATGTACGTATGGCTGCTGCACCAGGTCATGCTGCTACGTCAGGCAAGCTTGACACACCAAACATTACCCCAGCTGAAACTGTTGGCCAGCTATTGTGAGCTCGAATGTCTGGGTCACAACATGTACATGGTAGCAGGGACGCTACTATGCACAAGTTACTAGAGGCTGATTGGGCAATCACTCCCCTTCTGCATCCCATGTGCAATAGTGTCACACCAGTGCTTTTTCGCTTGTTGTTTCACGTAGCTCAGGCGTGGTGACTCGTGCTAACGTACACAGATCACATGAGAGACGGTACCAGTGCTTTTTTGTGACAAAATAGCAGACCTAAACCCTAAACCCTAAATAGCAGACCTGCAAGCCTACCCATGCTAGGTGGCCTGCCGGCTGATGCAGATGCCCGCATAGGGTGCTAGGGTGGCTTGGTCTTCAGGCCAATTGCACCCGAGTTTGTGCCATCACCAACATTTGTCTGACAGGCTAGGCGATATGACTCTGGCTTCTGCAGTGACATGATATCAACCTTGACAGGTGCACACTTCAGCATCAATATGTTCTGATGCACAGCGCAGAGACTGAGATCCCATCTATTGTTGCAAAGTGGGTTGGACTGTGTGTGGACACCAGTATGATTTTGCATGTGCACCAAATCTCAAGTAAAGGCATTTGTTACCTTCTTTAGTTTCTTCTTCTCAGTTGCATTCTTCTCAGAAAGCAGCTCCTGGCCATCAAGCGCCTGTGCTGGTAAGCAAGCATTTCTCAGCGCATTTCCAAATGAGGGCATGTGCATTTGCATGTGCAGCTGTTTTTGCACGCTGAGGTTTGATTTGCCACTTGCTTTATCTGACCTGAACTATGCAGGTGCCACACTGTCCACCGCCACCACACGATGCAATTTTGCCCCAGGTTGTGTACAAGTCGACCTTATTCGCCAGCATGACATCCCGCAATATGTCTCCACTTTCACTTTCCAGCGTCGTTGAACCTTCTTTTGTTTCGAAATTGAGCGTAATCTGTGGAATTTCGGGGGCACTGGATCGGCAGAGACTCGCTGTGCGTCGCTGGTGTCGTCGACTCCTATTGAGGGCGGATTGCTTGAGACCTAGCGCGCCTATATGGCCGAAGCTTATGTTGCAACAGCTATGCGTGCTCGAGCCGACAGACCAATTGGCCAGCATGCCCTGCACGCGGATTGTGTGACTATATAATGCCTTGCCGAGCTCGCTGACGCGCCCTCAGGATGCACTGTGTGGCGAAGCGTTGGTGTGGGTGATCAGACCGCACTGAGTCCGAGGTCATTCGAGTCGATCTAGGGCTTTTTGTAATTTCGCTGACCTAACCGTCTCTGACTCAACGGAAGAAGATCGTATGTGGACACAGCAGTGATCAAACTTTCGATGCAGCGGCCACTGCGGGTCAAGCGCTGCACCTGACTGTATTGGTGCAATGCGGCAGTGCGGCATGGTGCCTGCTGCGTCGAGAACTACAAAGCCTCTCGTGTCTTGCCGTGCATGTTACAGTTGTCTCAACTTGTCTCACCGTTCCGGCAACCTGCATCACCACAGGCGTCCTCTCAGATATCGTTCGGAATCACACAAGCCCCTCAGTGCTGCAAGCAAGCGTTTGCGTGGCCAGAATAGGAGTCTCGCCTTTTCCAGTCGTAGCAATGTCGTCGCCAGCCTCACAGCTACTTATGCAGAAAAGGTACGCTGGCGCAATGCTTCACTAATCACATCCCTCTCACACACCAAATATTCAGATCAGACAGGCAACGTCTGTCGCAATAACAAAATCGCCAATAGCTTGAGTTGGGTTTGTCTGCAAGCAGGACTCAGATAGCATCCAAGCTGGTCCTGACCCCACCCAGGTTCAAGGCTTTGCGGGGCTTGGTGCTCAGAGGACACTGGACTTCTTAGCAGCATGGGATCAGCTTGCCTTGCGATTGCCGCCACAGGTGGCATTCATGATCTCTGCTCACGTCGCGCACGGCAGCCTCACAACAACTGGTTTACATTGGGTTATTACAAGCAACATGCAGATGGATGCGCTTGATGCCTGCATGCTTGCGTAGCTGACCCAGCTAGCAGAGTCAGCACCATCATTGCTCTTTCTTTGAATACAGTCAAACTTTGCTTCCACCGCATTGATCCACTGCTTCATCGCTGTTGGAAATCTGTTTCAACGCTGGCATGGGCAGTGTTGCAGAGCCAGCATTGATTGCTCTCGCTTGCTCTTCTTGCAAGATGGTCAAGTCCCTTTCAACGTTGTGCACCTGACCTATGTTGGAATTGGTCTTCAGGCTGGCATGGGTAGCGCAGCAGAGCTCATTCTCAATGCCCTCAAGTTGGCAGTCTCGCATCCCGTATCAGTGCCAGACGCCCAAGGCTTGCCAGCCAGCACAACGGCCAGCAAAGCCATGTCAACAGCGCTGCAGCTGGCAGACTTATCAGGCCAGGGCTTCCCTCTGGACGCAGAGTCAATTGCTGCTGGAGTGTTGGTAGATGCTGTGGCTGGCAAGAGCCTAGCACTGAGGGATGTGAGCCATGCTTTGGGCCCAGCAGTAGCAGATCTTATAGAGAGCATCCTCAAGATCAGGCGGCTGCCTAGCAGGGTTGACCTGTATGACGATGTCGCCTCCAGGTAAAAATTATACTGAACACAGATATCAGACAAAAAGGATAGTCAAGGACAAGCTGATGCCTTTAAGCGTCACGCTGAAAGCCTCTGTGAGCAGAGCAGGCCACAACTGCAGACAAGGATAGTGTATCCTGTGAGCATATCACATGCAATGAGAAGTGTTCGCTTGCACAATCATTGAGGTGCTGAGTGGTTGCAGTTTGCATGTCAGCCCCCAACATGTATGCTACTGGAATTTGCTGTGATGCTGATTGATCAGCTGATTACACAGCACATTTGCCTGCTTAAGCTGCACAGACCGCTCTCATTACTGCTCAGATTAGGCAAATTCCTGCTGCACACTTGCAAGCCGCTGCCACCTGCATGCAGTGCAATGTATCAGCATCGCTCATGCTCTGAGGGCTCACTCAGTGTCCTGAGACAGCTGGCGCTGACTCTGATGGTACCAGACCGCAACTCATGAGCATAGCACATGAGCCATGTGCTGACGCAGCAATGTTTTCACGCAGTGCTTTGAGGGAGTTGGCATTGACCTTTTACGACACCAGAGCCATTGTAGTGGAGCTAGTGTCGCGGCTGGTGGGCATGAACAGGTTGGTGGGGACCTCTCTGTGGGCCCGCCAGCTGGCAGCCCTGGAGGCTCTGCAGATCTATGCCCCCCTGGGCCATGGCTTGGGTCTCAGAAGTCTCTCTTCACAGCTGGAGGACAGCTCTTTCCAGGTGAGAAACAATTCCCTTACAATGACCATTGCGTGGCACACCTCGCCCCTGCGAGTGTCTGAGTGCTGTGCTCAACTTGGTTGGTGCTGTGTTATTGGGCTTGAACGGAGAGGGCCGCTGAGCTTAGATGAACAACGCCCATCATGCTTTTGCAAAAGCAGTAGCTGTGCCTCATCAGCTTGCCATGGTGTGCTCTCTTTCCAACTTCTCGCCTAGGCAAAGCGCACGATTGCTTATACATGTGTGTGGTGGTTATGTTGGTGCGCAGCTGCGCACGCCGTTTGCCATCCACAGCTGTATTGTTTGCTCGATCAGCAGCATCAGCAAAGGATTGAGCTGTTCTCCGAGTTATGTGCATAGACAGCTGCGTGGCTGAGGCTTCTGGTGCCTGATGCTTGTGTTCACAACAATATGGGTTTGTCATTTTCCATTTCATTCTGGAGGTGTGCCAGACAGGCTCAACACGTGTTTTTGCAGTGTCAGCAGCATCAGCAGCTTGTATGTTGCAGGAGCTGTTTCCTGAGTCATATGCTGAGACAGCAGCATGGCTGAGGCGTGAGGTGAATGCACACGGTGACAGCTTGGCCTCCTGTGAGCAGCAGCTGCAACAGGCTGTTGAGGCAGACCCAGAATTCAGATCTCTGGCTGCTGGTTGTGAGGTGATTGTTTAGCTTTGCATGACTTGCCCCAAGCATCACATTTGCAGATGCTCGTGATGATGTACGAAGCATCAAGTGTATAGCGTTGATATTGTAAGAGGAAAGTTGACAGCATGCTCAAGTCAACTCACCTTGATGCAGCTTCACTACTTGCAGCAGAAATGCATGTCTGCTTACTATATGTGTACATGAGTTGCTGTTGCATGGAGCTAATTGCTGCCTGCACAAAAAGGAAGTCACACAATGGGTCAGTGGTCACGCTACATTAATTCACATTCTAAAATAGTCTGTCCACGGTGCTCGTTGTTCTGCTCTGCTGTCTGTTTCAATCATCTGTCCAAATGCGTCTGTCACCTGTTCCCTTCTTTCGTGTCACAGGTGGCAGGACGCACAAAGAGCTTGTTCAGCACCATGAAGAAGCTATTGCGGCTGGACAGCATGCAGGCGGGCGGCCGCTCCCGCCAGGACCTGCATGACATCCTGGCCTCCCGCTGCATTGTCCTGCGCCACCCTCACCTGGCCCCCTCTCAGGCAGAAGCCCTTGCCACACAGGTCAGCATTTTGCAACGTTGTCTTTGAACTGCAGTAGTGACTGTCATTTTGTATTGTCGCATTTGCCTGGAACAGTTTGTGGCATGTTTATGCGGCATCATCTTTGCCACTCACTGATTTATGTGTGTCACGCAGGCATGTTATGTTGTAGCCAGAGTGGCAAGGGAGATGTATGAAGAGCTTCCTGGCCGGTCCAAGGACTACATCCAAGAGCCTAAGGGCAATGGCTACCAGAGTCTTCACTGCACCATCAAGCTGCCTCCTGTTACAGTGGAGTGTGACACAACGGGTGCAGCAGGAAATGAGGAGTGCGTCCTTGATCAGGGTCCCACCTGTGAGCTGCAAATCAGAACTCAGGGTAAGTGGGCTGCAAGAGATTATTACATGACTTTGCACACCAATGCAGCGATGCCTTGAATCATCCACTGCTGAGCATGGCCTTGCTTGAGCTGATCAAGCAAGTCTTGTCTTCTGCAGCGCAATTACATAGCGCTCAGCTTCGCTTGTTCATTGTAAAGTTGGGAGACTGCAGCTGGCAGCATGTGTCAATTGCCCACAGCTTGGTCTGTATACGAGACAAGCTTGCATTCACTTTGTAATTTGTGCAGGCGTGCATGAGCTAGCAGAGTCTGGTGAGGCGGCGTATGCAGCTTACAAGTGGAGCCTGGACGGAGTGCCAGTCACCAGGCTGCAATGCCCTGCAGTCATGCATGAGCTAGCAGGACTACATGAGGCAGCGCATGCAGCCTGCCTTCTCTCAAACTGATATGTGATGCAGCCTACAAAGGGGGCTTAGATGCGATGCAAATCACCAGGCTGCAGATGTGGGTCTGCACCCTGCAGGCCCTACCCCCTGCTGACCCCGAGTTGGCAAGTAGGCACATGAGACAAGCTCAACATCATGTGGTATGTCCAGTAGGCATGCATGAGCTGGCAGAGTCTGGTGGGGCAGCGCATGCAGCCTACAAGGGGTTTTGGACGCACTACAAGCCAACAGGCTGTCTGGCATTGATTCAACACCTCACAGGCAAATGGGTGTATGAGACAACGTCGACTCACTGCTGTATGTCATGCAGGCATGCATGAGCTGGCAGAGTCCGGCGGGGCGGCACATGCAGCTTACAAGGGTGGCCTGGATGCAGTGCAAGCCACCAGGCTGCAGGCATGGACCCGCACCCTGCAGGCCCTACCCCCTGCCAACCCACCCATTCCAGAGGCAGCACCTCAGGAATGGGGCAATCAGGCTGCTGCTGCTGAGCAGCTTTTCACGTAAGCTTGATGGTCGCAAGCCGTTGTTTGGTCTGGTGCAGCTAATGTCCTCCCTACAGGAATCATGCTGTGCTCCATCCTGGCTGCCATGAGGATGCTTCACCGCTTGTGGGCACTTGCAATGCTTTGCAAGACTGCCAAAGCCTCTGGAAGCTGCTGCTTTGGTCAACATGCCCAGTGTTTGGAAATGTTTGCCGTCACATCCATATAGGTCTGAGATGGATGGTGTTGTGTACTTAATGCACATATCAGTGAGACCAGCAGTGCCTTGATCTTTAGTGAGAGCACTTCTGGCGAGATTGTACATTGACAGCAGGTCACCAGCCCATGATGCAATTGCACAGGAGCCTTTCGCTGAGATGTCTGGTCCTGTCGGGTTTGCTGATACTCGGCACATGTGTTGCAACTCGATGTGCATAAGTGCAGCCCATCTGCTGATTGTCAGCAGATTTGATGTTTTCGCCCATCTCAGAATTAGCCCCTGGGCTTACACATTACACACTCTAAGCATGCCTTCATTCACTTGTAACGTGTTGCTGTCTGCTATTGGATGAGTCTTACTTGCACACAAGCAAGGCAGACTAATGAAGTTGAAAGGTAGCACAGGAGCAATACCTTGCTTCCAAACAGCTTTGCTGCTAGCCTTACTGTGTGTCATGTGTTGCTCCAGTCATCGTGCAAGCATTGTCGGCTTCAGAAAGATCTGCTTGGCCCAGTCATCTTGCAAGCAAACACAGCCTTCAGACAGAGTGGCCTGCGCAGTTATCTGGACCAGAAAGAGATGCACTCAGTGGTGCTGCTGGGCTTGCGACTCTGTCTGAGGATGACAAAGGTTCTTGGCCTAAATAATCATAGCTTGCAGCAAAGCTGTTCTGTGCAGGCATCTGGACCGCAATGGAGATGGGCTTATCAGTGTAGAAGAAGTTGCAGTCCTGCTAGACGAGCTAGGGGTTGATTCTGGGGTCTCCTCAGCACAAATGGGGGCTCAGTCTGGGGTTCCCTCAGCACAATTGGGGGCTCAGTCTGGGGTTTCCTCATCACAGCAGGGGGTTGAGTCTGGGGTCCCCTCACCACAGCAGGGGGGCTTTGTGCAGCGTGAGCCACAACGGAAGCTGCTGGCTGGGTTGACAGACAAGCAACAGGATGGTGTCAACTTCTCAGACTTTCTGCACTTCAACCACCAGGTCAGACTGCTACTGCTAGACCTGCTGTTGTCATGCTGCATAGCTTTCATGCACATTGGACTGTGTTGAGTCACCATTGTGCTGCTCATTCACAAGAAGAAGAGACCGTGCATAGACCCAACAATGCCTGTGTATCCTTGAGTGTCAAATGGAGCAGGATACATTTTTCTGCTGCTCACTGAAAGCCGTAGAAAACAGGTGTTCTGCCAGTTTTTTGAACGCTGCACTCAGTTTGCCAGAAAACTCTGTGCCTGCACCTTAGCCCTGTGTAAGTACATATACGACATGCTTGCAGACCACACGTTTCAGGCAACATGCCGACACGATCAATGCAATGCTGTGGCAGATCACACGCTCCCTACAGAAGCTGATTGTATGTTTCAACGCAGGCAAATCTGCTGGCATTGCCTCAGGTGGACACTGAGACAGCCCACAGCTTACGTCGCTCCCTCCCTCAACAGTCTTCTGCATCAGCTGAAGAATCACACACTGTCCCTGACAGCACCAGCTTACCAAGCCAAGGCTCTGACTCTCATATATCTGACAGCAGCCTAGCCTTGACCAGCACAAGCAGCACTCCTTCCCAAACATTGAAGCCAAACAAAGTTGAGTCTCAAGACAGTTCAGCAACCCGCGGCAGCTTAGCTAGTACAAGCAGCATTCCTTCCACCTCTTTGAGCCCAATCCAGGTTGAGTCCCAGGACAGTTCAGCAGCGGATGACAGCTTAGCCAGTACATCCAACCCTTCTTCTAGCCCTTTGCATGGGAACGAGCTTGAGAGCAGCATTCATGAAAGATCAGCAGTCAATGGCATGTCAGCTTCAGCTTGGAGTGCAGATGCTTCGACCAGCTATCAGCCTCTCATGTCAATTTCTCACACAGGCAGGGCTCAGAGTCTAGCCAGCTCAAGATTTGCTGTGGGTACATCCAATCTTGGCTTTTCTGGAAGCAGAGCAGGCTTGTCTACCAGTTCTGTAGCCTGCGCATGCCATAGTAGTAGACAGGGCAAGGCAATCAGGGCGTTTGGCAACAGCCCTAGTGCAAGCAGGGCCTTTGGCAACAGCCCCAGTGCAAGCGGGGCCTTTGCCAACAGCCACAGTGCAAGCAGAGGTCAAAGGTTCGATGCACAGTCGCATTCTGTAAAGACTCAGGCAGTCCAATCACAAGCGTCAACGTCCCAAGATCAGCTTGCTCAGAGGCGAGCGTCTCATGACCAGGCATCCACTAGCACCAGCACCTCATACGGTGACTCATTCAACAGCTCATCCAATGGCTCATCCAGGACCAGCCAGGGCAGTTGGGACAGGCCTCATGACTCAGACTCTCCCTCTTCTTCCCCACTACCCAGGTCTCATTCCACCACTCAGCAGCAGTCATTTCAGTCAAATCGGATAAATCAGTCAAGTCGGTCGCATGGGCGGCAGCCTTCCATACCCCCGTCTATCAGACGGCAGTCAGCTTGGCAACAGTCAATTGAACAACAGCCAGCTTGGGAACAGTCAATCGGACAGCAGTCGGCGCAGCGGCAGTCAAATAAACGAGACTCACAATCTCAGCAGCAGCAAGATGACAGGACCATTTCACTGGATCTGGATCAGTTCCCCACCTCGCCTGTCTTGCAGCAGCAGCAGCAGCAGCAGCCGCCGCCACAAGCCCAACAGCCTTTGCAACAAGCACCGCAGTGGGGAGCAAGAGATCCAGTCAATGGTGCTGGTAGGTCATCTGGCCTCAAGCTTGTCCATTGTAGTCAATATTGGTGGTCAGGCACATTATCACTGAGTAGGGCGTCAGTGCTGCATCCTATCTTACAACACCTACATGCGTATGCTTACCTTCCTGCACCTGTCTGATCCATGTCCATCCTTGCAGACGAAGCCCCATCACAGCGCCCCGACCCTGTTGAGGGGCCCCCCTCTGACATAGGGGATCAGGGCAAGTGGCGCAACAGGCATCGACCTCAAAGCGCAACCCAGCCGCAGCCGAGAGAGTTTTTATAGACCTCCGCACTGAAGTTGATGCAGCACACATTGCTCAACTACATCTGCTTGTGCAGGCAGCGCCTCCTCGCAGCACCCTGACCCTGTTGAGGGGTCAACTCCTTCTGACATGGGGGGCCAGGGCAACTGGGACAACAGTCTTCGACCCCAAAGGCTAGCCCAGCCACAGCCAAGAGATTTCATAGACCTCCGCACCAAAGTTGATGCAGCAGACTTGCTTGCCTCTGGCCAGAGCAGGCAATTCGACAAGGACATCAGCTATGCCGACGCCACTTTCTGCCTGGTGCCTTTAGTCAGTCAGGTGCTTTCTGCAGCCATGCTTTCTGCAGCCTGACTCCTTTTTGTGTTTGTCTTGATGCATCTGGTTTGCAAAACAGGCTTGCATGGGTGCCGCATTTGGTCATGGTCAGCAATGCAAGAGCTGTTGCTGCTCATGTTTGTGCTGTCTGATGAGAGAGCTTGTGACCATGAGTCAAAAGTTTGCGAGAGCGTTCATCACAGCTGTGCCAGCTGTTGCCTCTTCTTGTGCATCATTGGCTTGGGTGCAAGTGCTGTGTTGTATCGCATTGTCATGAGAAGACTTGTGTTGCGTTGTGAAATCTGTTGCCCATACCTGCCATTCTGAAACTTCTGTACTCCTTGTCATGGGTGTTACTTTTTCTGAGACCGGCTGCACCTGCTGTTGTGAGCTCCATTTTGAGCTATGTGCGGGCAGTTTATGCTGAGCATTGTCAATGTCTGTCACAGATTGGGTAGCGCCTTGAGTGTGATGATTAAGTGGGGACAGATAAGCTCTGCATCTGCCAGTGCATGGACCCATGTTGTACTATTTTGGGAGAGCGATCGCTGGTACGAATGCTGACATTTTGCGCTAAGCATTGTCAATGACTGTTACAGATTGGGTGGCGCCTTGAGTGTGATGAGGAAGCATTACACAGACAGGTCCTGCATCTGCCAATGCATGGACCTATCTTGTTTGGCACTGGAGATTCTCGGCAGGGGCCATGTGACATCATCTTGGCAGTTGCAGCTGGAGATCGTGCGCATGCACGCTTAGAGCTCTTCTGGAAGGGGCCTCAACCCTGGTCAGTCACCCTTGACCCATATGCCGTTGATGTTTGGGTTCTTGTACAGCATGCAATGCATCAGGCCTACCTTGTTTGCCCTTGTTAGTTGGGCGCGGCATATGGTGATTGTGGTTGTGATTGACTTTTGTCACTCCCCAAAATTGTTTTGCTTGAATTGTTGCACAGCATTGTATGCCATGCAACTCATCAGGCCTACCCATTTGCCCTTGTCTGTTGGGCATCCCCTGGCATGTTATGACAACACTTGGAGTATAACTGCCTGGATTTTCAGATGTGCTGCTTGTGCTTTTGCAACATCTTGCTTGAGCACTCACTGCATGCTTTGCATGCCAAGCCTGTTGTCTTGAGAGCTGTCTGCACATGCAAGGTCAAAAGTCTCAACAGGTGCTGAGTGTTGCAGTTGTCTGGTGACATCCCTGAAGCCCAACGGCAACACCTACATCAACAGATCTCGCGTGGACCGAATGACCGACATCGAGTGCTACCTAGGCGACGTCATCTCCTTCGGCGAACACGACGCAGCCTTCATGTTCATGCCGATCCTCTTGCCGGAACGCCAGCAGTCGGCCTTGGCCAATGCAGTGCATTATGCTCAGGAGTACGTCGGCACTGACACTGTGCCCCGAGCCTCCTCCATCGTGGCTGCCCAAGTCCGTGTGCTTGCCAGAAAGCAGGAGTTGGCGCAGGCCAGGACTTTGCTGGCCACTCATTTGGTGTACCAGGAGGCGTTCAATGAAGAGGGCTGGGGGCAGGTGAGCAGCAATATGCCTCTAGCCCCATGTCATCATTGCATGTCATGATTGCTCATCGTCAAACAACAAATGAAGTGATTCTTACTCTTTTGCAAAACAACAATAATAATCCAATAGCACTTGACATCAACTGCAAATCGTAACTCAATGATCATAGAGTCAAAAAAGACCAGTCAATATTTAGTGAAGTGTCAATCTGCACTGTCTGTGAATTATGACGATGCCTGGATGCATTGTTACCAGTCACCAGGTCCACAGGCATTGCAACAGCACCTTGGGCTCGAAACTGTTGCAGGATCTATTGCCTCAAGACTCATGATGCTGGACTATCTTCACAGGCAACGCAAACACAGTGTTAGCGCCATATCAGCTGATCGTTTTTGCATATCTAGTTGACACATGACAGGCATCTTGGCGAGTGCAAAACATGGCATTTGATCCAAAACATGTTGGTGTAGTTAGCCTACATCAAGCAGGAGGTAGCCAGGCGCAGATTCCCAGTGTGCTCTATACCTGCAGCGCCTGCTACTACCTTGCTCTTGACAGACGCCTTTTGCGCTACATGATGCTGAAATGTAGACGCTGTCCATGCAGCTAGCATACATTGAGCGGGAGATAGCCAGGCGCAGGTTTCCAAGGGGCTCCATTTCTGCAGCGCGCTGCTACTACCGAGCCGCAGCTGAGGTGATTCAACAGAAGCTGGATGAGAACGCCAGCTTCAGTGATGATGAGGAAGAGGCTAGCCAGCAGTACAACCAATTGGTCGAGGCTGTTGTTTCGTTCATCAGGGTGATGTCCAGCTGGGCGCAAATGGAGTTTGACACCAAGTAAGGCCCATACAGCCCAGGCTAATCTTTGTCATCGTTTCGTACATACAACCATATGTACCTGATGTTATGGTACATTCATGTCACAGTAATGCAGAAATTGCGTGCATGTAGTACAAGATCAACGACATGTTGAGATAAGCTTGTAGTTATCGTTGTACTGAGGCATCAAGCCCAGAAACCTACACAGCAACAGCATATTACAAGCCGTTCATGATGCACAAGGTCTGCGAGGCATATATTAGCTTGCAATGTGGCTCTGAAAGCATGTCATTTCAGCAAACAAAGCAGGCAGCACTAGCGAGCTTGCCTCGAAGAAAGCATCTATGAGTCGTCGTCAAAGAGAGTGTATCAGCAGCCGTTTGATTTCTTTTGGAACTTTTAGATAACAAAGGCTCAGAGCTGTGCTGAACCAGCAGTACTTCTGGCAGGCCACTCTCACACATCCTCTTTGTGCAGGGGCAGGCCTTCACTTGTTACGCCCTCTGTGTACCTACAAAGCTATGCCAATGTTGCTTCAGTGTCAGTCAGCTTTGGCTGCCAAGCCGATGGCCAAACTCATGATCAAAGCACCCTTGAACTTCACACCTGTAGCATTCCATTCATGCTGACTTGTAGCTGCCAACAGGTATGAGACTTGATCACACCGATTGTATCAGAGAGTGCTGGAGGCCAAACTGAAAATCCGCCTCTGTCATGGCCAGGCTCACACAGCCAAACCTTCTCGAATGCCAGTCAAATTTGGCACTGAGTTTCATTACCTTTATTGCCAGCGGATGCTGATATGTGGTGGATCACTCATCACTGATGTATGGGTGCTATCACTGACCAAAAGAATGCTAAGCTGTGGCTGCCTGCAGGAATGAGACTTCAGCTCGCCGATTGTATCGGAGAGCGCTGGAGGCCTTGCCCAAAAACCCGCCTTTGCCAGATGACCAGATGCAGCACCCCATCAAGCTGCTGTTCAAGTGGGCGCATCTAGAGTACAAGAGCAATAACATTCATCAGGTGATGCATCACACTGCAGCTGCCTGTCTGTGTGAGCTCATTTTGAGCACAAGAACTACAGCATCTCATAATTATCATCACCTCTGCTGTCCCTATAGATGGTGTCTTACACAGCTGCAAGCGCATGCGTGGGCATGTTACCTGCCAGGGAATTTGAATGAGCAAGCAGGTCGCACCCTCAGTAGAGTGCTTGCGCATGACCATTCACAGACTCTTCTTCACTGAATATGAGTTTTGCGGGGTTCTGAGATGCTAGCTGAAGCAGCACGTTTAGTGCTGCAGATATCGCTGCAACATATTATTTTGCAGCTATTCCATTATGTTCGTCCAACTTGACGACATACCAGGCCACAGAATCAATTCAATTCTTGCGTTGTCTCAACTGTGGTCGGTTGACTGCAGGCGCGGGAGCTGCTGCATGCATTGCTGCAGTTTGATCCCACAAACTTCCGCGGCCTGTCGATGCTCGGCACCGTGGAGTGGGCGGCCGGAAACACAACTCTGGCGCGAGAGCACCTCACGGCCGCTCTCGAGGCCAATCCCAAGTTTGTGACGGGTTACCAGACCTTGGGACGCTTTGAAGCGGAAGCAGGCGATGTCCACGAGGCGCGGAGGCTGTACAGTGAGGGCCAAGGTTTAGAGCCTGATAATGTTCAGGTCATGCATGTAAGTATCTCTTGCCACTGGGTTACTGCATGGCACGGGCCCAAACCAAAGCAGTTTGCTTTTCAGAGTCCGCTGCATGCCTAAGGCATACAAGCACTGGGACCAAAGCTGGATTGCAAACGTCTGCTGACAAGCATGTGCTGAGTGATTGAACCTCACGCACACATGCCTGGCAACTTTGATCACAACAATACACCACGTCATTGCTCAGAGCATGTCAACATCAATGCACTGCGCTCTACAGTCCCTTCATCAAAGCCGCCAGTCTTGCTCTAGCATACTGGCAACCCTCAAATAAGGCAATCATGGAGTCAAGCAGTTGTGAGCTAGCAAGACTAACTGGTTTTGAATACATGCATGGAAGCCCAATCTTCGAGGCGTGTTGCAACCCGAAATTATGCGCTTACACGGGAGAGCTCTTTGGAACTGCATGTACTGTACACGAAACTACATCTACTGTATATGCATTAGACATTGAACTGAAAGTAGTGCTTGGTGACATGGGTGAATGTATCTGACACACAAGACGCACATCGCAGGCCTGGGCGCTGTTGGAGGCGTCTCAGGGCAACTCAGCTTTAGCCTGGCGCATGATGGGCAGGGCTTGTGAGCTACAGCCCTGCTCAGTGCCCTCCTTGCAAGCCCCGCTTAGTGCCCTCCTTGCAACCTGAGGGGGTGTGCATGCACCAGAAACTGACACCCAGATGCGCATTGCAGGCCTGGGCACTGTTTGAGGCATCTCAAGGCAACTCGGCTTTAGCCAGGCAGATGATGAGCAGGGCTTGTGAGCTACAGCCCCGCTCAGTGCCCTGCTGGCATGCTGCTGCCAATCTGGAGAAGGAGGCCGGCAATGGCAACAAGTCCAGGGAGCTGTACCTGAAGGCACTTTCACTTGACCCTGTGAACGTTCTTACTTACAGTGAGTCCACAAGTCTCAAGACTGTGGGCATGATTACATAAATCATTTTGTGCTGGCACATAATTCTTTCTTGGCTCTGAGTTCCGTTGACTCATGCCATGTGACTGGGTCTTACATTTGATCTGAAGAAGGGGCAAGGCAATGGCAACAAAACCCAGGAGCTGTATGTGAAACCCTTTTCGCTCGACCCTGTGAATGTTCTCACTAGCAAGTCCACAATCTGTATGACTGTAAGCATGTGTTGACAATAAATGTTTCTGCGTGGGATGTGTTTTGTTTTGTCAATTTTTTCCACTGAGTTTGCAGCATGTGACTGGCGACTACATCTGACACTGATGTTTTCACACACTTTTGTGGCCCTTGTTTGTGACCGTGGCACTGTCTAGCATTGAACTTGGGACGATGTCCGCTTCCCTCTGACAGATGCAAGGAGCTTGACTGCCAGGACACACCATGCTTTTGCACTTTCACAGCTTGCTTGCCACAGCCATGACATGCACCATAGACGCATGTTACAATGTTCATCCCTGCACCATGTAATACACAACGCAAGAAAGCAGCCTTCAAGCTGTTGTTGCATTGCCATTTGCTGTGCAACAGCTGGCATCTCAACATTGTTGCATCATCACTGCAGATGCTCTCGGCTGCCTTGAGCGCTTGTGCGGCAACTTGGAAGTAGCGATGCAGTATGTCAACAATATTCTGAGCCTCAACAGTCCAAACATCTAGAACACAGCTCTCAAGCTGTTGTTACAGTCCTACATGTAAAAGCAGTCTCCTTAACGTTACTGCATCACCACTGCAGGTGCTCTTGGCTGCCTTGAGCGCTTGTGCGGCAACTTGGAAACAGCGATGCAGTACATCGACAAGGCTCTGAGCCTCAACGCCAAGCACACGCCAGCATTGACAGAGAAATCTGTGCTGCTGAAGAAGATGGGCAAGCTTGAAGCAGCTGTCAGGTGGTCTGACATGGCTTTCCATGAGAAGAAGAACTTGCTGCACAAGATAGGCCCTTATGAGGACAAGCAGAAGCAGGTTTGTTGCATCTGCCGATGCACATGTATTTCCTTTTGAGCACACATCACAAGCACAATGCACAATTCATGAGCTCAATGCATAATTGGGTTGCTTCTCAGTTGCTTTCAACTGGGCTTCATAGTTGCTGTGAAGTTGTGGCTGCCAGTCCAAGATGTATTCATCTCTGTGACAATGCCAACTACGCCTCACAGTCTCTTGAAAGCCGACTTCTGCCTTTCTGGCAAGCCTTTGCTGCCCTTGCTGATGCATGTTGCATATGATTCTGTGACATCAGTAGTTGTACCCACTGCATGCTTTCATGTTCAGCCATCGCTTCAATGATGCGGCTCCCCACGCATTGGCAAATCATTGTGTTCTGCTTGATCTCTGATTGCTGACCCCATCGCGTCGACATCACACATCGAGCCTGATGAAACTATGCGCAATTGAATTGCTGCAGACTGAGTTGGTTCATGGTTCAACGTTTTAGATGAAATCCCAGTTCGACTCAATCTGGAAGCATATCATGGTTTGCTGCCAGCTCAGTGTGTTAGCAACAGTTGGCTCTTATTCATGTCACTACTGCTTTGATTTATCTTCCTCTTATCATTGTTATTGGTATTGTGTCTGTTGTCATTATTGTTGTTGTTGTTCAGACCATTGAGTATGTTGTATGTTGCAAGGCCTGACCTGCCATCTTCATTTTGTCTTCAGGAGATGGCAAAGAAGCTGCGAGCTGAAGCACAGGGTATTCCGCTGAGCCCACCAAAGACAACACAGTCACTCAACAAAAGTCGCAGGATGCTCCGCAGAAAACGGGGTCCCAAAAGTCCCAAGAATCTAGGGAATAATCCACAGGAGGCTTCTCAACAAACACAAAGTCAGGGTCCAGGCCCACTGAATGCTGACAGACAAGAGACTTGGTCAAAACAAGACCCTCAACAACTGCAAATTCAGGGTAGCGGGCCACCAGAGCCTAACAAATCATGGTCTAGGTCAAAACAGGCTTCTAGACAGAAACAGAATCAGGCATCTGGTAGTTCTGATCAAGTGAGGCAGCAAAACCCACGCAGTATGCCAAGCTTGCTGAAAAGCAGATTAGATGTAGAAGTCAATGAGAGTAGTCAATGAATGAACTGGCTTTTAGCAGTCTGCAACACCTATTGCAGTCTGAATGCTCAGCGATCAAATGTATCACTTGTCTCCCATGACATATTGACGCTTATTGACATATTCCGTAGATACAGCCAGTGATGATGTGCGTCCTTGTTGCTTCATCCGGCCAAACTTTCTGTGGTGTATCACTGTTGTTAAGACCACAATGTACCATACAAGCTCAGCATCAGCTTCACAGAGGGGTGGCCATCATGTGATTGCATGTGAGATCACAAGCTGCTGCGAGAAGAATGTGCATGCAATCACTCCGTCAAAGTGTCAATCAGCAGCAAGGCTGATGCAACACTGAGCCATGGGTTGAAATAATAGGCCCCAAACAAAGTCCAGAATAGAGTGGACGTGCTGATCATTGCAAAATTCTGTGACATCCGATACAGTACGGGAAGGCATTGACTCAGTTGGGTTGCACTCCGCACAAGCAACAACCCCTGTACACTTGAGCTTGTAACTAACAAGTCTACGCTGATGCAGTCATTGTTCTGAATATGGAGAACCTCATGTTAAAAGTGCGACAAACAATGGAGCGACTGCATGCATGTAATCCATTGTGATCGTGTCATGTCACCAGTACTGAGCTTAGCACAATCCTGCTGCAGTCTCAATGCTTTCATACATGTCAACACACTACTAAACACACATACTGACTCTAGGCAGCGACTGTACACTAGTCTGCACCAAGTTTAATAAGCTTAAAACACAAAATTTCTGACTAGAATTGCTTTGACAATGAGTGCAGCAGCATGACATCCTGTCTGCTCATCAAAACTCACTCTCATGCTGCCTTGCATGGCCTTGTGAGCTTTTTCAACTGGATTGAAGGCACAGCTTCATCCCAGGGACCGTTGATTTGAGCCTTATACTTTTGCACACGCATCAAACATAGAGGGCAAATAAAAGTGAGGAAATAGAGCAGCAAGGCATACACAGAAGCAACGCAGGCTGACAAGAGCATAAGGAGCGTGAAAACAGCAACATGCATGGCAATTGACAGGATCTGATCTGCTGTGACAGATGCTGTCTTGATGTACCGCCGAGCGTATGGTGACAAGAGATGCAGCTCCAGAGAAAACAGCACCTGCAGACAGTTAACCGTGAGCATTTGACAACCAGAAAGGACATGCATGACTCAAGCAGCCCTGCACAGTTATGCACCATTTGTAGCCACTCTGGTCTGCCTCTCGGCTTGCTTGCAATCAAAACAGATGCATCAGAGGCAGCTGATGCATTGCAGGCAAATAATCACCTCAGCAAAGACCTGATTCTGGCTGTTCAACAGGCTTAAAACTCAACGAGATGTATTGTAAGCAATCGATGCATTGAAGACAACACATGCACTGAAGGCAGCTGATGTATTGAAGCCAAATACTGACCTGGGCAAACACCTGCGCCTGGCTTGCAGTCAGATGCATTGCTGCATTATAGGTAACTCATGCATGGAAGGCAAATGACACACTGAAGAGAAGCAATCACCTGAGCAAAGACCTGCATCTGGTTCTTCAATTGGCTTGCAATCAGAACAGATGCAAAGGTGGCAGCCGTGAGGGACATGCTGCCTGTCAGGGTGTCTGTGACTTGGTCCACAAAGGCGTAGTCATGGAGGTAGAGGTGCATCACCAGCAAGCCACAGACCAAAGCTACAATGGAGTCACTGCACAGACACAATTTCCTGAGAACAAGACCTCATTTGCTCTGCAAAATTGGATTTATAGGTGCATCAGCAGCAAGCCACAGATCAGGCAACAATGGAGCCACTGCACAGACACAATAGGCCCTTGCTGTCCCTCTTCAAAGGGAAACAATCCATTTGCTTTGCATAATCATGGAGGTAGAGGTGCATCAGCAGCAAATGGGCCACAATGGAATCACTGCACACATGTTTTGCCAAAAGGCTACTCAAGATAAGGCGTTTGTGACTTGATCCATAAATTTGTATCCATGCAGGTACAGATACATCATGAATAACCCACGTACAAGGGCCACAATGGAGTCACGGCTCGGACACAACAGCTTTTTGCTGTTTTTTGTTATGGTAGATGAGTGTGCTGTGAATGCAGTGGTGCTTGTAAGGGCAGATAACTTGAGACAGCACAAAGACAGTCAGCAATCTACAACGCAGCCCTGTGATCCTGTTTAGTTGAGCATCTGACGACATCGTACATGCACAAACAGCAACATACAAGTCTGTGTTGTGGATGATAATGTCTGCTTACCTGCTCACTGATCTTGTAAGTGTCTGCAACAGGGGCGACATCAAATAGACACCAGCTATCAACAGTGCCACTTGGCGAAAGGCACGTCTAGCATGCTGTCTATGGCTTTGCTGACCAGCTGCCAAGCAGTACATGCCTGCTAAGATGATGGGAACAAGCACAGTCACCAGTAGTGGCATGGGCGACATCCAGCCCTGCAGATAGGATTTTCTCATTCAAGTGGTGAGCAATGATGCAGCTTGCTGCTTGCAATACAGAGCACAATTGCAGCAAACGAAGCTGCGAATGAGAACTTAACAGTGAAACCTTTTTGTGTTTGCAGCAAGAATTACAGCTGCAGCAAATAGAGCTGCAATTGGCAGACAGCAAAGATGCATCAACAGAGGTGCTTCATGCATGCAGAAAAGAGCATAGCTGCGGCAAACGAAGCTGCTTGCCTTGTACAGATATACAGACACAGCGGCAACCAGGGCCACTGTGTCTACCTGCTGTGTGATGGCTGACGAGTCTCGCACAACTTGCCAATAGCTTCTGGTTCGTGAGCGCATGCTGACTCTGAGTGAGCGCAAGAAGCTTTCATCTGTGTAGTTGTCAGGGAAGGGCTGCTCCAGCCATAGCTGCCGTGTGTATTTGACACGGGTTCCCGACGAGCTTGAAGCATCCGCGGTCAAGTGCAGAACGCGGCCTGGAGATTTACTCATGCTCAACGCACAAGGTCTGGTGTGGCAAACGCTTCATGCTGGCTCCTCAGTGGGAGAACTTTGCGTTGCCAATGGATCAGGTTGCACGAGCACTGTGTTACTTGTTCATATGAAACGAGCGTGTCGGAATCATCGTGATTGACAAAAATTGTGATGGCACAGCGCACGCAAATCCTGCCGACGCGCAAACAAGTCACATTGGCTGCAAAGGCAACGACCAAACTTTGCAGTGCTGCGAGTTTGAATTTGGAAGCGACTCAATCATGTGAGCAAGTCGTGGATGAGAGCATTTTAGTTTTGGTGCAAGGCTCGTGCAGCATTTGCGCAGATCGCTCAAGGGGTGTTGAATGGCTTGCAGCGCCCACATATCTGCTGCATAAGCCATGCACTTGTAACATTGTAACGTGACAAGCAGCCAACAACAAAATTGAAGAGCTATGTGAGTCAACTGTTATCTATAGGCTGAGCGTTCACATAAACCATACACCCGCTGTGAACAGATGGTTTGGCCCAAAGACTATGCAGCTGCAACCCGTAGTCAGGATGGCAGTCATGTCCGTGCAGCTGCATATGCCCAATCTATTGACCCTCGTTTGTGTAAGCTGAGGCACAGTCTCGACCAGAATCAGAACAATAAAATGGCACAAACAGAAAAGACGCTACCCGAAACAAAATCTGAGCTTTGTACACACTGTCATTTCACAGCTGGCAACTCTGCATCTGGAGTGGCAGCTTCCCAGTGATGATAGTTGGCCAGAACACCATCCAGCATTGGCTGCGCATCTTCAAATATCTCCGCCATTGCCTTGAAAAGGGGAATTCCCACAATGCTGAAGAAACCCATCTGCAGCACAGATTAAGCTTACAAAAACGTCCCCACTGAGTCCAGCAGGACTGCTTGCTATGTCCTATCAAACATAATAGCATGAACACGCCTTGTCCCAGCTGACATCACATATGTGCTGTTCAGTACACACACGCCATCAGCCTTGTTGGCAGACCAAAGCATGTAAGATTACTCTCTTTCCTTCCCTCATCAAGCCTTACATGTCAGGAATGCTTGACCTGCATGAGGCGCAAACAAGCAAAAGAATTTTGGGGTCTCAGTGAGACATATGATTGACTTTTAAGGCACAGGTGCATGAGTCTGCTCAAAGCATTACCTGAGAGCGAGTCATGCCTCCTTTAGAAGAGCGGTCCATAAGGGGCGAGACAGGCAAACCACACGCCCTCTCCTTGTCTCCCTGCCTGAAGAACTCTTCTTCTAGCTGGAAAGCCCATCTCTTGTGTGTGCGAGGGGCCGCTGCCAAGTGTCCAATATCAGCACACTTCAGCACCATCTGCAAGCATCGCATCTGGCTCTTGAAGCCTTGTGTTTAGCCTTGATGCAAAAGCAGACAACACTGCAGCACTAGCAAGCATCGCCTGGCCACACTACTGCTTGATGAACTGCGACGTTTGACTGAAATCTGCCAAAGTTGCACTGTGCAGAACAAAGAGGTCCTCTGCAGCTTGCATTGGGCTGTGAATGGCAATGCTATGCTATGCTATGCTATGCTATGCTATGCTATGCTATGCTATGCTATGTCATGCCACGCTTTGCTATGCTACGCCTTGCTGTGCTATGCTGCCTGAAACCATTTGCAGCACAGGCAATGATGCTCTGCAGTCACCCCTGTGAGTCATGCCTCAAAAGCAACCCTGTGCTTCATTGCAGGTCTCAGAAGTCATGATCTGCCCAAAGGCAGGCAGGTCCCTAGTCACCAACGACCACATAGCAGGACGCAAAGGCACTTGCAGCGCACGGGGCAGCCCAGCAGGAATATGCAACATGTTTGCATACAGGGCAGGATTGTAGACCAGAATCTGGTCACTGTCAAACAGACAGTGCATGTAGAAGTGACATAAAGCGTGCCTGATCAATGAGTGTTTTACCCTCAGGTTGGATCTGTTCCCAGTCTGTTGCTGGCAACATCTGTTTGGTGCAAACTAAACATAGAGAAGGGAGGTGCAAGGCATGTAGAAGCAGATGAAAGCATGCCTGATCAATGAGTGTTTTGTCCTCAGGCTGGATCTGTTCCCAGTCTATTGCTGCTGCCACATCTCACTGTTGCAGACGAAACATGTAGAGGGGGGTTGAAAGGCATGTAGAAGGAGATGAAAGCATACCTGATCAATGAGTGTTTTATCCTCAGGCTTGATCTGCTCCCAGTCTATGGCGGATGCCACATCTACTGCATCTGCCTTGTCACCCGCTACAGGCCTCTTGAAGGCTGCCTGATCAGCCACAAACGTCAAGTCAAATCAGTTTGTTGATGTAACTATGGCAAACATATGCTGCTGAGAGGTGCAAAAGCCCATGCATTTTGTTGGTTGCAGCATAATTGTATGCAGATGTTGTTGAACTTGTTCAGTATCCGTGAATGAGAAGAAGAACGGCATATACAGGTAATTGCAAGACAGAAGATGCACGGATACTGCCAGATACGTTTACAGACACCCGCGATGCAGAAATTGGTCATCTTTGCTTCAAGATTATGCGTGTAATCTGGCAGAGACAGCTAGAAAACTATGTCCTGCAGCTTGCTGTTGATCTCTGCATGGTGATGGGCAACATTGTGTAAAATTAAGTGGCTTCCTTTTGATGATGCAGCTTGGCATGGCATATAGTCTTAATGCAAGAGCCACACAATGATTTACATTGAAGACGGCACTGCAATTTGCAAAAAGCGTTTATTGTTTACATATAGCATCGTTTCAGAAATACAACAGGGACGCCACAGGACACAACTCAATCTTTGCTAGAGGTCCAATGTAGGGCCATGCAGAGTGTCTGCAAAGTAGCTGATTTTCACAAAGCCAATCAAATACCCAATTGAGCATCAATGAAAGCCTGAGTTTGCTGCTCTGCCCACCTTCTGCGTTTTTGCAACTCAATTGCTGCGCTTGCATGCAGCTGACCTAATGTCATGTGCACATCAGCATACAGTTGGACTCAAGTCATGTGAATACTAGCATACAGCTGGGCTAATGTCGTGTGAATGCTATGTGCGAGGATGAGATTGTGGCTGACCTGGAACCTGGAGGTAATGTCAAAGTGCTTCTTCATGTCTGTGCCCAGCACCTGGTTGACAGACACCAACCTCAGCTGCATGTACTTGTCTGTGGGGATGCCATTGGACGTCAACTGCATAGCCAAACAGCTGCATGAAGAGATGTCGCAGCAGCATTGATGCACAGCTTGCTGCAGAACCTGTTTGTCATGCATGACTTCAGCTGATTGAGTCACAAGTCATGCTGAAGGACTGTAAGTCATTTGCTGACATAATGACGGCCCGTTCCAAGATGCAGGCATGGTAAGGCAGACAACTCAGTTTCTGAGTTTATGTCGATGTCAAATGCAATGTAATTTTGCATGTCACAATGCTAGCGGCTTCCCAGAAGCTGTGATCAAGCCTGCTTGAGTTAGTCTCACAGTTGCATGCAATCGCACAGATGCGGTAGAATGTCAATGACACGAGGAGTGAGAGCAAGAAACTCACTGGCAGGTATTGGTATTCTGGCTGGCAGATCAGCTTGGACGCTGAGGCGACATGGTGGTTCTCCAATGGGGACTGGTCGTTGTACGTGAGGGCTAGCGGGTGGCGCATCTTCACCAGGAAGTCATTGTTCAGGCCGCCGTGCTCATGGTCATGCACGCAGGCGGACCAGTAAGTGGCCACCTGCTGCATGCGGCTCATGGCCTTGTTCTTCAGCACGCCGCCATGGCATAGCAGCATGTGGGTCATCTGAACCACTGACGCCACATGGATGCTGCATGACAAGGCTGCTATGTGAAGCACATCGAGGCAGCACTGTTTTTGCATGCAATGATGCAATGCCGTATGATTACATGCAACAGGATTGGGTTGGCTACACAGTCCGCAGTCAGAACTGCGTGGATATGCTGCAATGCCCAAATCTTGACAAGCACTGTTGTTTGTTAATCTTGGCTGGTCAATTGTTGATCATGAACACTCATTGATTCATTGAAAATGATAAGGCTCATTTTCAGACATGGGAGAAGGCTCTGTTTTTGATGAAGCGCTAGCACCATCCATGCACATATATGGCTTATGTGAGCGCAAGTACAGAGACAACGCTCACTGGAGCACAGACCAGGTCATAGGGACAACATTCAAGCGACTCACCTGTTGTGGTAAGGGTTGACAGGATCGTAGCCGCTCTCAATCTTCTGCAGGAAGCGGCACAGCTTGGACTCGTCCAGATGATACTCGCTGATGATGCGTGTCTGCTTCATGAGGTGGTACGTCAGCATGGACAGACTGGTGCCAGGTGTGGCCTCCGCAAACCCAAAGATGTCAAACTGCCAATTGGACTCGGCATCCTGCATGTACAGGACGAATGGGATCATTGGTTTATTGATCGATTGCTTGGTTGACTGAGTGACTTCCATTAGTGCTTCATGTGGTGGCACATCAGCATGGCCAGACGAGTGCTGGGTGTGGCCTCAGCAAACCCCAGAATGTGAAATTGCCAGATAGACTTGCCATCCTGTACAGGCAACCATGCAGCTTCAGTTTTGGCAGCAGTAGGGTCTGTCTGCAACTTTGCAGATACGAACGTAGCTGAGTCTCACCCTGTTGCCATTTATCTATCACAGCAATTGCTTCAGACAGTACAGTGACAGCACAAACAAACTGATGCCAGGTGTGGCCTGGGCAGACCAAAAGATGTCAAACTGCCAGTTAGACTCTGCCTCCTGCACGTGCAGCTGGCCTGCTTAATCTTGAGCAAAACAGGCAACATGCCAGCATGATTAAGATGTGTTTGCGTGTTGAGCTAGGGAGCTTACTCACCTGCGCATAGATCAGCAGCAGCATGTGGCGTGTGCAGCACCACCACTATGCCTTGTTGAGTGTTACAAAAGCAATGGCATTTTGTGTCATTTGACATGTTTTCTGACCTTGAGGCGGCGCTCAACATCAGGGCGTGACATTAGCAGGACCAAATAGCTGCTGGGGTGTCGGTGTGGCTAACTGGTTTGCAATGTACATCTGGCGCTGTCCTCACCTCAAGACGCTGCTGCACACGAGGATAGGACACTGCGTTGTGCGCTCTATTTGCGCCCTTGCTGGAATGTGTGTTTCTTGACCTGATAGCAACTAAATGGGCACAACTAACAGCATCTTGCCTTGAGGCGGCGCTCCACATCAGGTGTGACATTAGCTGGAACAAACAGCTGCTGGGCTGGCTGCTGCAGCAAGTCTCGCCGGCTGACTGAGCCATGCCGCATGAGTGTGCGCTCTGTTGCGTCATTCACCATGCACACTGGGCCTTGGATGACTAAGGGGTCAGCACCCCGAGGCACTGTCACATTACCCTGCACAAGCAGAAGAGTCAATAAACACAGGCTCGATGCCTTGTCACATCAGGTCTACTCAAACAGCAGTTTGGCAGAACAAGAACGCTGGCATCACCAACTACGCAGACTGGACCCCTAATAAACAGGCGATTGGTACAAAGCGGCGCTGTCACATTGTTGCACAGGCACAAACCATGGATGTGCTGCCTGATGCCTTGGGCTGTCCGTTGTGGTATCTTTTCTGGAGTCAGGCACATGACTGTCTCATAACAACACCATGCCAGATGCGGGTTTGACGAGTATCAGAGTAGTGAATTGCGTTTGCGCTTGACACGCCTTTGCAACAAGAGTACTTGACAAGCACAGCGTTTATAGGAGGTACAGTGAAGGCTGGAGCAGACCTGCAGTAGTTGCAGCATGGAGCGGCCGACTTCTGATCCCAAGCTGTTCTCCAGCAGCTGGTTCTCCAGGCCCACAGGTTGCCGCAGGTTGGTGTCTGACTCACTCAGGATATTGTACAAGTCTAACGCAATCTGCACTGGTGGCAGATCACCCTGCATACAACACAAGCTTAGTGTCTCATCTCAATGGACAAATCAACTTGATTGTTCATGCTATTCTCTCAGAACTGGTTCTCCAGGCGCTCAGGCGGGTGTCTGAGTCACCCAAAATATTGTACAGATCCAGTGCAATCTGAATTGGTGGCAGATCGCCCTGCATACAACGCAACCTAAATGTTCCAAGAGATGGGCAAGCCAATTGCATTATTCATGCTGTTCTCCATCAGCTGGTCCAGGCCCATAGGCTGCCGCAGGTTGATGTCTGACTCACTCAGGATATTATACAGATCCAGAGTGCAGTCTGCACTGGTGGCAGACCACGCTGCATGCCCTGCAGCACATGACATGAGCAGTCTTGTTTGGGTCTGTAAGCTTCCTGCTGATGATCATGTGCATGCAGAGTCAGCAAGAAAAGTTTGGAACCATGTCACATGGGTTAGCTAGAGCCCAGCTGCTTGGCTGTGTGATGGGAGTAGCTAGTCAATGCTGTTTGGTCAATTGGTGCATCTGCTGCTATAGCTGCCTGACAACTCTGTGTTGCAAAGAGCTGTTGTCCAGCAACTTATGCTACGTCACGCCTTCTGCAGTGCTATGCTTTGATATAATCCGCTGTGCTGTGCTGTGCTGTGCTGAGCCACTTCATAATCCTCATTTTGCTATGCTGTGATGTGCTGCATTGCACCATGCTGTGATCTGCGGTGCTGTGCTGACCTGTGCACAAACACGTTTCATAGCCCTGAACTGATTGCATTCAGCTGGGCTGCATTGTCACTGGGATTGCTGGCAAATCCTACATTTGCTCTTTCTCCTGCCCTTGTATGTCTGTGTGTGGTCAAGACTCTATGTGACGAACACGTCAAGCTTACGCCTCTGCCCACGTCATTCTGCCTTGCTAGACCCAGCCATGTTCTGACAGTAATGACTTTGTCCCCGCTGGGAGCGACAAATTTTCAGAACAAACAGTGACACATGCATCCGGCATAAAGCAGCTTAGAACCGAAGGCAAACAGTCCCTCAAGTCACATGCAAATGATTACTCTGTGCCTTGTATTCTCAACATGCCTTGTATTCTCAACATGTCATCAACATTGCCATCGTGATGAACATGATTGTCAAAGCTACAGACGGCGTCAAAGCAACTCTTATGCAGAGTGAAGAGAGCCCTGTCTTTTGCATGTAAAACCATTGTACATGACACTGGTGAAAGCAGCACTCTTTTATAGATCTCTTTACCCTGAAAACCATCAATGCATGCAATCAGACGTACCCCAATGCATTCTTGCAGGAACTTGAGGGTCTTGTCAATGGGGGTGTCGGCATCAAAGGCAGTGCGGGGGGTGAACTTGTCCTGCAGGACGGCTTCCAGGCGCTGCGCTAGGCTGTTGGCCTCCCGCTGCAGCTTGCGCTGCTGCTCATGCATGGCCACTGAGTCCTGCTCCAGCTCCTGATTCTGCCTGCATTCCCAGTGCAGTCGTTTCTCATGACCAGGCATTGGGCTACTGACGGCGGCTCTCATTTTGCCTGATGAGCACATTTACAAGAGAATCAATTGCTTCACAAGTTATTTGTGGCCACTGAATCCTGCTCCAGCTCCTGATTCTGCCTGCCTGCGCAGCATATCATATGCATCGGCTTTAAGGGCATGAACTTTGCTCGCTCAGCAAGCCTGGCGATTGCAAAAGAGCCAGAATGGTGACCGTGCGGCAAAACATCTAAACTGACTAAGTTGATTTTTTTTCAAGGTGCGCCTAAATCTGAATGCCAAGGATTCCTAAGGTGGCCTTTTGGCAGAAACAATGCTTGCAACTTGCCTGGTCTACACTTCACATGCAATGCAAAGGGCTGCAACGCTTGCTGTTTGTTGCATCCAGAAGATAACACATATGCAATGCACTGAAGACGGGCGGGGCAGGGCAGGGCAGCAAAAATGGAGCAGTAAGTTCAGGGCAGCGAGAGCAGGGCTGACCTTTGCAGGGCAAGCTGTTGACTGGCTAGCTGCAGCTCCAGCTCCTTCTGCTGTGAGATGTTATACCTCTTGATCAGCACTGCTGGCTTAGCAGTCACAGGATCCTGCACCCAGTCAATCAACCTCTCTTCAATTGCCTCAGCGCCATTCTGGATGCATCATTGCATCTGTGACAACACCTCACATTGGACCTTGCGCCCTGACAGGCAGGACTTATATAACTGTTGTAGCTGCGTCTGAGCCAAGATGGCGGGGCCTATGTATACGCATCACTGCATCTGTGACAAGCTTTACCCTCAAGGCTTGCTGGCAATGACAGCTGTGTGCTGCCATGTGAAGTCACAGTGATGTCATTCCCAAGCAGGCAAGGCATTCATAACTTGGACTTGCACTGCTTGCTGCACCCAAAGTAGCACTTGGCTTGAATCACAATGTGTCTGGCACATTGCAAGCTGCAAAATGATGTCACATGTAGACTGATACGGGGTGTGACAGGCTGTACCGCCATGGGCCACATCTCAATCATGGTCCACTTGGTTCTGTTGTCCTTCCTGCTGAGGTGGGGCTGGGCATGGCGGTGGCAATCCACCTGCAGGTTGAAGACGGCGTTCACAGCCTCATCATATGCTGCTTGTGCCTCAGCCACACCACCTGCCAAGGAAAGTCACATGTCAGCCAAGGCATACGTCTTTACATTCGTTACGTCACAAGCCACAGTTTTGCCATGCGTCAGCGATGCAGAGTCAGTGACACACAGATAGATGTGGTATCGCGTCAGACAGAAGAACTGTTGCAGAGGAGGCTTGACGGGCATGGAGGCAGTGTGGCATCATGGGTTTTGCCTTCAACAACTAGACATGTGGAGCAACTTTGCTGTGTGAAGACGATGCTCTTGCAGTCAATGCATATCAGAGATTGCAACAACAGAGATGTATGATTTGAACTGTGTGCTTGCCAATCTGAGATTCTTCCTGTGGACTGTTTCTGGCACATGTGTAGCAAATTGTCTACAGCTTGATGCCTGATGCAGGCAGGGCAGTCTGAGTGACAAACAGCTTACTGCTTCATCTGCTTACCTGGATATTGACCATACTCAAACAAGGTCTTCAGCGTGATGCTGTCTGCCCCAGCTTTCATGCAGCCTGCAAACAGAGACAACGACAATTGTCAATGCATTGAGCTTGTGCATATCAGCTGCAGAAGAAGCATGTGTCTACACTTGATGTTATTGCACACATGATGCCAGCATGAGGTTTGAATGCAGCAATGTCAATTTTGTAAGACCTGCTGAACAATCCACAACATCATGCAAGATCAAAAAACATGCAGGTGCAACTGATGCTTGCAAAGCTCAAGCAGCAAGCAGTGATGAGCAGCTCAGCAGCCCTGGTGGCAGCTAGTTTGTGTTTCACCTGTCATGTCCCTCTGACAAGCCAGCAGTGCCATCTTGTTTGCAGTGAGCATTGTTCCTTCGCTGTCAAATAGGAATGTGTGGATTGGGGAGCGGTCATGCATTGCTGCCACGCGCAAATCTGTCTGACTGCTGGAGATTGCAGACTCAATGACATGCATCAATGCCATCTCCACGCGTCCTGGAGAAGTCTCCACCCTGATTGGCTACACAAAGCAAACAAGCTTTTCAATGATGCTACCACATGCAAGACGACGTCAGCATGACCTGACACGGAAGGCAGTCAGGCATGTGGGAAGCAGTTGCATAGCTGCAGTGCCTAATGTTGACACATGCAAGCCTGGCTGAGTGCTTGATCATGGAGGTGTTGCTTGAGGCTTGCTAATGTTGGGCATCAGGACCAGACCTTGCTGTCAACCCTGAGCATGCGGCTGGGGGTGTCTGGCGTGACTCCTGAAAAGATTGGCATCAACAACTGCTGGCTCTCCATCCAAGCTGAATGCCCATGCTTGCCCTGCATTTCACAAGGGGTTAGGCAAATGCCTTAGCTGCCAGAGCAAGTCAGTAGCACATAATGCGAACTGTATCATGGCATCAGTTTGACAGACAGGATCAATGGAGTGAATACCATGGCAGCCTTTGACAACCAGCTCCTCCTTTTGTCTTTAGCCTCAGCTGAGGCCAAGCTCAACAAGTGTGAGCACTCATCTGCTGGTCTTGGGGCACCAAATTGCCTGACGAGTTCCTCATTCGCAAACAGCACTCGCACAGTGTCTTTGAGGCCTTGCGGACTGTGTAGCGAGAGGTTTTGTCAGGTATGCAGGCTGGTGGATAGTCTCAAGCGAAGTGTGCACTTGCCTGTGAGGGCTGTCATATACAGCTGAGACCACTACGGCGGTTGGCTTCTGTAGCTCGTGCAGAATGCCGAGCTCTTGAGCGGTCCACACACGGTTTGCATCCCGGCTGGTGATTGGAGTTGAGGGTGACAAGCCCGCCATCTAATCACGCAGGCAACTGGAAACCGCGTCATGCAATTCGCAAGACGATCTTGCGTGTATTCAATTTGACACACATGTCACTGATGACCAGCAGATCTGGCTGCGAGAATGTGCGCGTATCGCCAGTCTCTTCAGCTCACTGTGATTGCTCTCAGCAAATGCCATTCTGGTTACGGAGCGACTACGAGCCATGACTCATGATCAACCTTCTTCAAAGCACAGAGAAGCCATGCTCACGGCATGAAAGATGGTTTCCCAGCAATAGGAGCTTCACAGTTATTAGCCTGCTGCGTATTTGACAGATGTGCATGTGCACCTATGTGAAGTTTTGCAAGACGGTCATTTTATGGCAGGTAAGCTCTGCCTAAGCAGAGATGTTTTGCCTGGTCAATAAAATCTGCGCACAGCAAGCTAAATACAGCAACATCGTGTATTTAGCAGTAAAGCTAGCAATTCCAAGTGCATTACAGGGTCGGCAAGCGCTCAAAGGGTATGGAAGCTGTCAGATCTCGACATACTGCATGAACTTTCTAAGCCGACCGCTGTTATCGTCTCCTCCATCTATGAAAGCGCTCACAGGTATGTGCCCTAGGATCAGTTGCTTTGTCAGTAATTGGCCATCGATGGAGGCTGATGCTGCAGCGAGGGAGGCTTGAAAAGTCGTCACAGGGTTGTCTTCCAAAATCAGGCTTGTGCACAACACTTCGGACAACCTCGGTCACAGCAAGATCATGACTTGTATCTTAGCACGATTGCTGAAGAACTGCACAAAGTCAGGCGTCAATGGCTTGCCCGTGTGGCCAAGGTGAGTGCAAGTTGAGGGTAAAGCCTTGATGATCACGCTGCTGATGGCAGCCCGCTGATCTATTGTCTGATTCGCAGAGTTCCACAACCAGTCATGCACGAGTGGATCTGCGTGTCCTCATGGCACCACTGTTTTACGGCATTTCAGACGCATCCCCAATCTGCATGGCAAAGCTGGAGAGCAAGGTACGCCACTCAAGCTTTTGGCTCTGGTGCCATTCTAACATCCATTACACAATTGATGTACACAGCTTGTGCATCATTGCTGGCAAGCATTGACTGTGTCAAGCATTTGTGCAGCCAATGATGCTGGAGACATCACCTGGACATGTGGAACCGGCAATAATGCATATGGCAGAGATAGAGGACCCCAAGCATGCCGATCAGCGTCTTGCTGCCATGATGAACAGAACTCCTGTCCACACTTTGCTCTTCAGTCAAAATGGCCGCATCATAGCCGCCAACAAGGCTGCAGCAGACAAAATTCAGGCAGTTGTTGGTAATGAGCACACGTTCTGACATCCATGCAAGCCCATTTGAAGCACACAACCCATATGTTAATGATCCTGTAGTAACAGACACTTTTTTGCAAAGGCGCTAGGTTTGTGCGCCACAAGTCAATATATTGCTATCTTGCTGTCTAGAGGGACCCTCTCTTGATACTCTCCTGATCTGCTGCAGATGCAGGCTTGGCAATGGATACAAATGGCAACAATTTCAGGGAGATGTTCCTCTACGGAGACTACCCTGGTATGTACTTCAGCTCTTGCCCTGACTTGTAGCATCCCACAGTCCATCAGTGTTTTCCAGACCTTGATGTTGTGATTACTTGGCATTTGACCCTGCAGCTTTTTGCATACTATTTTCAAGACGTTGATGTGATGATGAATTGGCATTCAATCCTGCAACCTTTTTGCATAATGGTGTCCAGCTTTGCTGTTCCTGATGTGCTACGTTGGTTTTTACAGAAACCAGTCTTTCTGCGTTGCAGAGCCAGTGTCCCTTAGAAGCATGGCATCTGTTAGACGCCTGTGCATTGATGTAGCAGCCATGGCATTTGAGCTGTATACTTGTCCCAATACCATTAAATGAATTGCTGCTGAACAAAGCCATGGTGATGATGTTCAGGAGGTGAGGATGAGGCAGAGAGCCACTATGAGGATGCCATGACAGCAATTTTCAGTCTGCAGCTGATGAGTCATACTCATGTGCAAGCATACAGAAGTCACAAGGATGGCAAGCTGAAATGGGCTCGGCTTGAGATGTATCCTCTGCAGGTTTGCTGCTTGAGTCCTGACCACTTGATACAGTCTGATGTAGTATTTTGCATCATCTTCCTGATGCATATGTATTGTACAACAGCCATGCATCAATCTGAGATGCAGCTCAAAGCCCTTTAATGCCTGCTCATTACAACGTCCCCACCACCACCACATCTCTTTGGGTGCATGACCAAACAAGACCTAACTCAAGTTCAGCTCCATGTTGCCTAAAGTTCTTGTAGACAGCATGATCGATTTCCCATCATCTCGCTGTGCTAGATTGCATGCATTCCTTCTGCTCAACAGGCCTGTTCAATGAGAATTGCATACTCAGGACCAGCTGCTGATGAAGCAATCAACAGGAGAAGAGTTGCAAGCAAATCCGCAATGCACAGATGCTGCATGAAGCCGGCAAAAGACCAATCTGAGCTGCAAAATGCCAACACCTGCAGTATCTTGTTTCAGCATTGACATAATACGCATGCCTCTGATGTATTGTGTCATAATGTCACAGCACTGCAGGATCCTGTGGATGGCTCTCCTGCTGTGATTGTGAAGAAGCGCAACATCACTCAAGAGAAGGAGGCGGAGATGCAGCTGACAGCTAGGGATGAAGCTCTGCAGAGGTGAGTACTATTTGTGTCTATCAGCTTTGCTGTTCATATTGCAGGTTGATGCAGCGTCACGATTACATCATGTTGGGTGACTGTCTAGCAAGTGGCGCATCTGCATAGCCGCACTGTTTGCTTCAAACATACAATGCTTGACCATACAAAGACAAGTCCACAAGTCAAGGCAGCAAGTTCTCGACACAACATTGCGCTCAAGTCTAGGCAGATTAGGAAAGTTGCTGTTCATATGTCCATAGGCTGGCTAGACAAGTGTCATCACTTAGTGACCTTACTTTTACTACTGAGTTGCTTGCACTTTTTTCTTACTCAGCTGCATACAAGGCAGCGGCATGTGCACAGGTACAACCAGGAGCTGGAAGAGGATACAGCTGCCATGGAGCAGGAGAGGGTGCAGCTGCAGCAGCAGGCCGAGACCCTAGCCCGCCGCCTGGAGGCTGTCTTATCTGACCAGATGCCTGTCAGAGACGCCTTTGACGCTGAAACGCCCATTGACAAGACCATGTCCTTCCTGCAAGACGTCATCAAGGTCAGGCTTGTCAGCTGCCTTATCTGTCCAGATGCCTGTCAGAGATGCCTTTCATGCTGAAACGCCCATTGACAAGACCATGTCCTTCCTGCATGACATCATCAAGGTCAGGCTTGTCAGCTGCCCTATTTGTACAGATGCCTTTTAGAGAGGCCCTTGATGCTGAGACGCCCATGCATGAGCCCATGTCCTTCCTGCAACACATCATTAAGGTCAGTCTTGCCAGCACAGCCTGCATTTTTTGTTTGGGCGTGCTGCTTCATGGTTCATCACCCATGTTCTGTGCCAAACATTGTTGAACGGCTTTTCTCCTAAGCTGGCATGGTAGTATGCTTGTGTATCACATGGGCATGCGGGCACTCAAGCGAACATGGTTTGCATGAGTCTGCTGACCAACTGCCAGAGCATTAGCAAGTTTGCGACCAACAGTTCAAGGCAGAAACAGCCCTGAGCAAGCTGTGCACAGGATGACAGTCGCATCACAAGTTTGAAACTTTGCTGCAGGGGGACTCTTCTGCAAAAATGGCCAAGAAGGCGATGGAGCTGTACAACATGTTGTGCGAGTCTGACACACACCTGCGGCAGCCAGTACGCCTGGAGACTCAGCTGTTGAAGCTGAAAACCATGGATGTGGAAGTCGGTCAATCCATGCTGCAGCTGTTACAGGCAAGCTTCCATCACCTGTCTCTCCAAGGCAAAGTACTTGCAACAAGACCAGTGAGCCCTGCAGACCTGCTGTTGCCAGCACTGCTGCTCGCATGAGAACAGAGAAGCTGCACTTTGCGTATGCTGCATGCCCATGTTGACAAGCAATCTTGTCAGGTCATGATTCAAGTTTGATGACGCAGGGCCGCATCTCAAGGACAACTTCTGACCCTGATCTGCTTCAGCCTGAGTGGGTTCCAACCCTGACTGAATCAGTGTTGGTGCCTGCTGCTGCTGTGACACCCCAAGTGGAGCGATTTCTGCAGGCAAGCTAAATCTCTTGCTGCATAAAACAGCACTGTGTGCATCCCAACATGCTCTTTCAGCTTGTCAGAACTCCCGGCACTTCAAGCCATAGAGGACTTTGTCCTTGCTGTCATTCAAGCTCCACTAAAGCCATGCCACGCTGCACAGCATCTAGGACAAGTTGGTACTTGATGAATTATATGCTCAAAAGTATGCTCTTGATGGTAATGCAATTGATGCATGTGATTGCAGGATGCTGACAACAACTGGCAGTTCGACATCTTTGCATTTGCTGAGGCTACACCTGGCATCACGTTGTCTGTGTTGACATTCTACTTCCTGAAGCAAACTGGTGTGATAGAGAGGTGGCGTCATGATGAGACTAAGCTGTGTCGATATCTGCAAAGAGTGGAGGCAGGTTACAGCGCAGCCAACCCCTATCACAACAGGTATGACTCAAACCTCTTTGCAACCTTGCAAATTCAATGATCCAATCAACAACATGAAATGAATAGACATGTCTGGTTGATATCATTTCAAGCGCAGCGTGCACTATATGCTGCTTACACTGTTGTTGTCTGCTTGCTTTGTGACATCAACAAATCATGCTAATGCCCTCTTGAAACGTGATGCATGCAAGGATGAGTTCTGGACGCATGCAGCTCAGCTTACAGATGATGGCTGTGTTTTGACTTTGCATGCACAACAAGTGTTGCACAATGCAGTCAGACCTTGTCAATAGGATAAACCCACATCAACATGTGCTTGGTTTCTGCAGCATTCATGTGGCTTCTGTGGTTCAAATGATGCACATGCTCCTGCGCCATGGCGGTGTGCTGAAGAGCAACAGCATGAATCAGCTGCAGCATTGGGCTTGCATCATGTCAGCAGCAGTGCATGACTTTGAGCATGGGGGCCTTAACAACGACTTCCTTGTCAAGACCTATCACCCTCTGGCCATTACATACAATGATCAGTCACCGCTGGAGAATCACCATATTGCTGCTGCCACAAGACTGCTGAAAGAGCCTGATTTGGCGTTCTACCCGGTATGCATGCTGTCATTCTTCATTACAAAGGCTTTTGCCTGTCTCAATACTGCTTGCCTCCTGCTATGCAGTTTTGTTCTGCTGTTGCAGAACAACTCAAGTCCTCCTTGCTGTCAGAACTGCAGACTTGTTCACATTGCAAGTAATTTGGCGACAGCTGTGATGTGCTTGATTGCATTTCATACGCACAACACGCCGATTGCCACTCGACACACTTCCTTGTTGCACATGCCTATGCATACCTGTTGTTGCTGCATGTCCTCAGCATGACATCTTTCGGGCGCTGCACGCATGTTGCAGGCTCACCATGCTTCACATGCATGTTCACACTTGCTAGTGAAGCTTCACACCGCGCTAGGTGCATACAGAGATTCCTGTTCTCTCTTTTGAGACCTGTGAAATGTGCAGTACGAGGGCAAATTGCTTGAGGAGCGTCGCAATGCTGTGCGATGCGTTCTGGTGCAGCAAGTGTTGGGCACAGACATGAAGAAGCACTTTGAGATTTTGTCAAGGTTCCAGGTACAGACAGGACTCTGAAAGCAACTGCAAGCAACAAACCTGGCCCTGCAGGTTCGCTGCGCAACTGTCTATACACATTCTATGCTGGCCATGCCGCCTGCGCTTGTGATGAGTTCTGATCTTGTCTCTTTGTCACTGCTGAACCTTTGCAACCTTTGTCATGACTCACAGCTGCGCCTTTTGCCTGCATGCAAAATGATGTACAATGGCATGCCAGACAATTCACAGTGGCATTCAAAGCACCTCACAATGGTAGGACAGGATGGCTGCACAGCTCAGCCTGGTGGCAAAAGCATTTCCTCAACCAGGGTGCAGCTCTTCAGATCACCCTACTATAGGGTAATGCATTCAGTCACTTTTTGGGAAAATATTTTCAGAGTTGTTCCGAACATGTCCTGCTGAAAGCATTTCAGAAAAGCATGCATATTCAAGTATGACAAAGGCAGTCATGAGCTATCATCCATGGCATCTAGTCAACTTTTGCTGTGATGCTTTCCAGGCAGCATTCAAGCATCCTGTGTCAGCGCATACTGGGTCTTCCAATTCCTCGCCGACTGTGGAGTGGGATGCTGTCAAACCAGAAGACAAGACCCTAGTGCACCAGGTTAGCCATAAGAATGGCATGCTCTTGCTTGCTGCTGAAGCAGCAGTGATGTCTCCTAGCAGTTCTCAAGTTGCTTCACAAAAGCAGGAAGCTACACCATGGATTGATCAAAGTGCACCAGCAGTGAACAGTTTCTGCACTGTTGATGCAATCTTACTGATCTGATACTGTTCGATCAAGAGTATAGCACTGCTCATGTAGCGCTCTTTGTTGTGCTTGTTTTGCATGACAGTTAGTTTTACCAGCCAAAACCCAATCTAGTCAAAGGACGTCAATGCGATCTAGGTATCTAGTGAAGGCAACGACTTGTCATGCACAGAATCTGCAAAATTGTCCTGAAAGCGGGCACTTGGCAGCAGTGCTGTCAAGCATGCAGTGTCTTGTTTATGCCACTGAAAGTGCCATGTGACGTTTGGTGTGAATGTGTTTTGCAGATGTTGCTGAGAGATGCTGACATTGGGCACTTCGCAGCAGCCCCATCAAGCACGCAATGTCTTATTGACGCCACTGTACTTGCTATGTGATGTTTGCCGTGAATGCTGTGCAGATGTTGCTGAAGTGTGCTGACATTGGGCACTTGGCAGCAGCGCCTCGCACACATAAGAGGTGGGCCTACCAGCTAGAAGAAGAGTTCTTCAGGCAAGGGGACAAGGAGAGGGCCAGGGGGCTACCGGTCTCACCCCTCATGGACCGCTCCACTCAGGGCGGCATGACTCGCTCTCAGGTGAGTGGGCCCTTTAAAAGAATGAACGAATTGCTGTGGCATCTCTGTCCTTATGACAGAATTGTGTATTGCCGATACAGGTCCGATGCTTTGCCCATCATGCCATGCTTTCTGTATATGCATGTTCAACAGGCGACGCATGCATGTGGGATGCATCAACTTGATCCTGCTGATGAGGCAACAGCATCAGCCTTCGCACATGCTTGTTGCTAATTGGCAGACACAGTGCAGCAAAGTGACCCATATGTATGACAACATCGATTAGAACAGGACAGCGACAAAATTGCCCTGTCTTACAATGACTGCTGTCACTGCAGCTGGGCTTTTTCAGCATTGTGGGCATTCCGATGTTCAAGGCAATGGTTGATCTGTTCCCAGATGCGCAGCCAATGTTGGATGGTGTTCTTGCCAATTATCATCACTGGGAAGCTGCCACACCAGATGCAAATCTCCCTGCTTGAAGCAATATGCACATGGCAGAATTCTCTGTCATGTACCTTTCAATCAGCCCACGCACAGATTGATTGCTGCTATTTCAGAAGGCTGATCGCTGAGAGCAAGGGCAGGTAGCATGATGCAATCCATTTGCATGCTTACCACCCGTGCTGCAACATGAAGCCGTCAAGATGATACCATACATGACATCCCTTGCTTGCTGGAACAATTGTCTGGCTTGCTGTGAGCATACAGCTTTAGTGCCATCCAAAGGGTGGGGCTGGCTGTTTCTGATGTACTGGCCATGAGGCCTTTTGATCATTTGTGATGATCATGCTCAGAGTTTTGCAGGGTTTGCAGGGTAGGGATTTGACGTAAAGCTGATAGGTGTAGATCTGACTTGTTCCAATGAAGTCACCTTTTTAGAGCATGCAAACAGGATCCGCTTCTCATGTCTTCGAGCTGTGACGTCTGCATTTCTGCAAATGATTTGTGCAGAAATTGATGCCATGTTGGATAAAGATGTAATGTACACTACCTGTGATCATGAGAAACATGGCATGTGAACAGCGCCATGAGTTTTGATGAATGCACTTTTGAGTCAAAGAAGCCAGCTTGATGATGACAAGCAATCTGTGTTTAGACTAGATGTTGACTGGTGTATGTCACAAAGTGACATGCAGTGCATGCAAACCTGCATGCAAACTTATAATTTCTGCACCGACAGCGAGCCGGCCTAAATTGGGTTGTGCATTTGCCTGATTGGGCCGGTTGTCTCAACAGCTGAGGCATGATGCAGCAGACAACCTGAAACTCAGATCAGCCTGACAAGAAACACACCACATCAGGCGTTTTCAATTTATTGCACAAATTTTAAATTTCAGGTACTGAAACATGTCACCCCGAGCACGCTACGCACCCCAGCAGACTGTCGGGACTCTCAAAAGTTTACCTGAAAGACGGGACACCATGCTCTTACAGCTTTACAGTGCATTTGTGAATAGGGTATGTACCCGGTGTAGCGTCAAGGCATTGCGAGAGCGTTCATCCTCGGAAAAGGTGGTGTAGACATTACGTCGTTGTGTTTGGTAAGATTGTGATAGCATCTGGCACAGGTGACGATTGGTCTTCAGTGCTAGCATTGGTCAATGTTCAGAGGACTTATGATATTATATGCCCTGTTAGCTGTTTACTTTAACGTGACGTTACAAAGTATGCTCTATGCCAATGCTTGCGCTGCATTGTCAATTCGCCTTGACAGGGAGTTTCTACACTGGTGAGCCAGTGTATCTGCAGCAAGCAGATGCATTGTATTGGGCTAAAGGCGTGCAATTGTGTACTGGGTGGACAGCCGCACTTGGAGCGGCTTTCTTGGCTGTGAATAGCTTTGAGCCATTGTGAAGGCACTCGCTTGTTGAGCAGGAGCAGTTTATGCTTTGAGCAATTTACTTCAGAAGCAACGCTGCACGCTAGCAGCCACTAAGGGACCCATCAGGGCAGATACTTGATGACGATAAGCCACATCGTTGCATATAGCTACGCGAGACGAGGCCGACCCACCTTATCTCTCCTCAAGACCTCTCTTACATCTCTCAAGTGTAGGCAGGCAATAACCCAGAACAAAATGGAACCGATGCTTGTAGAGCGCCGCGAGACCGAAGTTGATTTGTCTGTGCAGTGGTTGTAGTCTCAGCAGGGTGCACACGTTTGAGTTATTTGAGCAAGCATCTGTACGTCCTTTGCAAGGGCAATGGAGCAGGGGTCCGCGTCGCACAGCCGCAACGCGCAACAATAGCCTGCGTCTGAGAGACAGGAGCTTCTAGGGTCAGAACCCTAACATTGATTCCGACCCATAGATTGCGCAATGTCACTGCTTGAGCTCTCACTTATATACCCTCGCACACCCGCCGCTGGCCATAATTTTGTTGGATGCCTGCAGGCCCAGGTCTTTCAGCGGAGTGCAGCTAGAGTATTTCTCAGATGCACGGCTCCGCCGCCAGCCGACAGCTCAGATGCCAGCTGACAGCTCAGATGCCTCGAACTGTTGTTTGGGAAGATCTGCGACTGAGCAGTGCAAGCGATCAGTGCACGCCGATCGTGTTTTTTTAAAAATAATGGACGTCACTGATCGCTGCGCTTTCAAGGGGATCGTGTTATTTCAACACGCCCAATTCGGAATAACACTTTCAAAACCCGGTGTTTATTGAACACCTTGCATTGCTACAGCATTTGCTACTTGTGATGGTACAATCGCAATAACAAAAACCGTGCTGAAAAGGAAATCGGGCACAAAATAAATCAACACAATCACCAACTTTGCAAACTTGCGAAACAAGGCATGTCCTGCCAGCCTGCGTGGCTGGAGAAACAAATGAATGGGGCCATGGCAATAACAAGTGCACTTGAGAAGCATGGTCAAACATGGCATCAAAAATATGCTTTCAGCTCAAAATGTGATCAGTGTTTAATAGACGGGAGCCACTAAACCCCCACTAGAGCAAATGGACATGGCAAAATCTTGTTTCTGAAGCAACTCACTCCACACAACATGTTATGAGCATTGCAGCAACCACCACCAGGTGTAGCATAATTGCTCACTACGTGACCAAGATCAGCAAGCTCTGTTGACACACATCTGGAGGGTTTCAGATATACTCATGCTTTTGCAATAGGTCAAGCACTGTTTTGAGATGTTTGATATGCTCAGGAACTGCTTTCCTAACCACAAGTATGTCATGAATGAATGTAGTGCTGGAGCTATTGCGTAAGCATGAGATATATCTGAACCGTCCCAATGTGTGAGTGTGGTCAAACAGAGCTTGCTTGGACACGCTGTGAGCGAGCATGGGCCGCAGCCAGACCTTGCCAAAGTACATGCGGTACAGAATTGGCCACAGCTCAAGATTGTCACAGCAGTGCAGCCATTTACTGGGCTTACTAATTTCTTGTGCAAATTCAGACATATGCTTCCATATGCATCCCGTTGTCTACCCTCACAAGAAAGGGAGTACCTGTCAACTAGACACCAGCTTGCTCCCAGGCGTCTGAGCAGCTGAAGCGCGCTGATCAACCCACCAGTCTTGGCACTGCCAGACCCAGGTCTGCCATTTGAGCTGATCTGTGATGCTTCTGGCATTGGACTTGGTGCAGCGCTGTTCCAGCAAGGTAGACAAATATCTTTCTGTCGTGAAAAAATGCTGCCTGCTGAACAAAACCATGTAGTGCCAGAACAGGAACTCCTTGCTGTCATAGAAGCACTCAGGACGTGCAAGTGATACCAAGGCTCTGACTTTACCACAGCAACTGACAAAAGAGCAAACACCTTCCTAGAAACACAGAAAACGCTGTCTAGAAGGCAAAGACTTTATCACTTCGACTGGATCTACAGACCAGGTCAACAGAACGTAGCCGACGCACCATGTCGTAACCCATTGTATAAACAGTCGTCTACTGTTGCAGCTATGACGTGTGCTCGCAATCGTGCCTTTGGTCGCGGTAAAATGCCGACTTTTGGCTCTGCGAGGCAACAGGCCACATCACTCATGTCGAAACGCTTCAAGCACTGCAGAGCCCCTGCGCATGCTGAAACAGTAGAGTCTGTTGCAGACACCACTGCTGATGCAAATACGGAAGAAGAATTCACACCTGCTTCTGGTGCAAACTGCTGTTGGCAGCAGAGAATTTGCTGTTAGGTTACAACAGGCATACCAGGGAGATCCCACTTTCTCCTTTGGTCGAACACACAGCTCTATGCTGCTGTTGGATGGCTTTTGGTGGAAAAGTGAACAGATTCAATCTCCAGCTATTGAAGACTTATGATTGGACATCACACAAGAGGTACATGACAGTGTGTATGCAGGACATGTTGGGTATACTAAAACACTGCATGCAGTGCAGAGAAACTACACTTGACCATACATGGCAGAACAGACCCACAAGTATGTGCGTGGCGTCACATTTGCCAAAGGGACAAGAACCCCATAGTCAAGCCTGCAGGTTTGCTATAGCCTCTTGCAGTGCCTGATGAAGCATGGGTTTCGTCACTACAGATCCCATGTCAGGCTTGCCTAAAACTAAGGCAGGCTATATGCTATTCTTGTCTTTGTGAACAGGCTGACAAAGTATGTGCATATAGCACCTACTAGAAGTACATGTTCTACATAAGGTTGGATAACTGTTCTTTGCACATGTTGTGTCACACGGACCGCCCAAAAGCATATGATCAGACGGAGGTGGTCAATTGATTGGCCCTTTCAATCAAGCGCTTGCAAAACGGGAACTTATCATGGGACTTGACAACAGCATACAAGGCCTCAACTGTTGGCCAAAGAAAGGACCAACGGAGTCGTTGAGCAAATGCTACGTCTCATTCCACATGGATGATTGGGACAAGCACCTTGGCATGGTTCAATTTGCTAACAACGACGCTTGGCAGGAGTGTGTGCAAGAAATGTGTTCCTTCTGAACCATGGCAGGCACCCCAAAACAGTGCTAAACCTGGTTATACCCTGCAAGGGCAAATCTCAAGGTCAACCAACCAGAAATTCTGCTTTTGGTGCTTTTCTTTGCAAAATGCAAGACATCACCGCACGAGCAAAACAAAGCATGACCGCTGCACAGCAAAGACAGAAACGCTGATATGACCTGAAGCATAAGTTTCAGGAGTATGGCGTTGGTGAGCAGGTACTGCTTTCCTCCAAAAACTTGCAGCTCAAAACAGCAGGCACGCCTGAGCTCTGGGTCCACCCACAGTGACAGACCGTCTTGGTGAGGGACTATTATACAAGCTAGACCTGCTTGCATACATGAGTAAAATACATCCAATATTCCATGTTGGATTGCTGCAAAAGTACATGAGCAATGGTACAATACAACCACCTCCATTACCTGAGCTTTTCGATGATGAGTGTGAGTACATGCAGTGGCACTTCTGGATCATAGACAGGTCAAGAGAGGCAAGCAGCGCAAAATTGAGTACCTGGTCAAGCGGCTGGGCTACGGAATGAGCATAATACATTTGAGCCAGCTGCGAACTTGGCCCATGCAAAAGAAGAAGTACAGGAGTACTGGCAGCACCAACCACTTGAGTCCAGGTTGGTTGCCATCTCTCCGTATGCCACACATGAACATGCAAGTGAGCCTTATATTAGCTTGCCTGCCACTCGCTCCAAATACAAACACATGTATACACCTGGGATTTGCGGAAGTCAGATATTGAGGAGGCCCCTTGATGTGCAGGATGACTTTGTGCGTGCAAAGCAAGCGTGTGCAAGTGGTTCTGCAAAACTTATTGCACATGTCTCAGTGCATCTGGTTGGCTTTACAGGCCATGTGCTACATAACACTTGGTGGAGTGATCATCCATGCTGAAGCAGCAGTCATATATACACATCTTCAAAATACAGCGGCGTTGCGGATACATTGTTCAGCTCTCAGGAGTGAGCTCTCTATGAGAGGGGAGTCTGTAATTTTACAAATACATTAATGTAAACAGCTATCATAGCATATACTATCATACATGTTCTGATTGACTTAAATGCATGCATGGGAGACCAATAATCGCCTGTGTCAGACGCTATCACAATCCTATCAAACACAAAGGTGTAATCTCTACACCATCTTTTCTGAGGACTAACGCTCTCGTCACACACTTGATGTCATGGTTTGAAGAGGTGACATGTTGCGCCGATTGTCTCACTTTGTCAGCAAGCACTTTCAGCCTTGAGCCAATGGCTAGCAGAGCAGCTGCAAAACTTGCAAAGTGGCTAGCTAGGCATTGAGCTCACAATGTGCTCTGACACAAGGCAGTGCTTGCAACTAAGAACTCTGACCCTTTGTCATTGGTCTTTGATGCGCCTTCACCTGGTCATCACACGTGAGAACGCCAATGCATAGAGTCCGACTTTGCTGTGGCAGACACAAGCAACATTGAGTCATCTTACCTTCACTTCTGTAAGTAGTGTAGCCTCTAGCTTGCAACATGCACCTGTATCACGTTGACATCATTGCCTGCTTAAAGGCTGCTTTGTCATTGGCGTGTATGTCAACAGCTCTGCAGCATTGTCTTGCAACTTCACTGGCGGTAGTGGGACAATCTTGACACTCGAGTGACACTTGAGCTCATTGTCGTACTGCTGCGCAGCAAATAGAGCAAGTCTGAGTAGCACGTGATCCGATCAACAGAAATTTGTGCGTCGTCATGATCAATCAGTCTATGCATGCGAGTAAATTCACTCAGCGGCTCTGTTGCTGGCTTTTACTCACAATGCATTTTCTGCAATTTTTAGCTTGATCAAGCCTGTAGCAGTTACCATTACAAATTTTAGCTAATTGGCATCCTGTGACTAAACTCGAAACCACGTGCCTTTTCGAGGAAGAAGAATAGAGGTAGCCAAAACTCGATGCAGCGGTCCTTGACAAGCTTCACTTGACAATTTGCCGCAAAAGCAACTGCACATTCACGTTTACTCGACAGTGTCGAGCTGCTGTACCTTGTTATCTGCATTCTCGAGCAAATTTTCACGCTGAGCGCAAGTTCCTCTGGTGGGAGTACGATCTGTGATAATTGCCTTGCTGCATAGCAGCCTCGTCCAGGCGCCACGGTATTGCAGGTGCAATCGTATCCAGACAGTGTGGCGACTGGAAAGGTACTGTTGTGTTTAGCCCGTACGATCGAGCTGATTTGCTATATGCTCTCCTGCTGATCTGTTGCTGTGCGCCGTTCAGGTGAGGAGGAGTCTTGGGGCAAGCCACACTCAACCAGATCATCCGGTTCTGTCTGCGCAACTTAATGAATCTGTACCCAGAGTCTGGCCTACTTCTTCAATAATCAATCTGTCGAACAGCAATCCAGTCAGCCACTTGCCCGAGCCCGACCAGGACGACAAGTCAGCGTACTTACACCCTTTGCTTTCTGGCTATCAGCCTCATCAGCAGGCTTCCCATGTGAAGCCACCCACAGAGCAGCCAGCCTTGCAAGGCTCATGCAGCCCCTCTGACGAAGAGGGAGAGCTCTCAGGCAATGACGCAGCTGCAGCAATTCCCACACCCGGTGGCATACAGGGCAATGAGCAGGAGCACGCGCAAGGAGGCAATGACCCCACAAACAAGAAGCGCCAAAGAGGAGAACGTGCTGGCAAGCGTGTCAGACAGCGTCAGGCCAAAAGAGCCAAATTGCAAGAGCTAGAGCAGCAGGGCATCTCTGTGCAGAGTTTGCCTACTCCCAGAAGAGGATCATCCTCCAAGAAGAGCAGACCCAGATGCAAGTAGGGCACTGATTCCTGCAGGCTGCATCACGCATTGAGTTTTCAAAGATTTCAGCCTGATTTGCTTAACGCAAAAATTTGTCATGCCAAGGTTTTCACTGTTACAGCAGCAATGAAAGCTGCATCCTGCAAAGTTGGCGGAGCATCTGCAGCATTCAGCGTATGTTGTTGTCTGACTGTCACTGCTGTCTGAGGCCCATGAGAGACAACACCAAATCTTGATTTGCCTTCAGCACTCAGAGTATTCACCCTTTGTTACAGGTTCTTTCTGTTTGGCAAGTGCAGCAAAGGAGAGGCTTGCCCCTTTCGGCATGAGGGCATGCCTGTGACACGCTTTATCAGATGTCACTTCTTCCAACAAGGCAATTGTGGCAAGGTAAGAAACCCATGTTCCTCTTTCTGCATTGCCTCTGCTCTCAATGTTGCCATGTGTTTACTTGAGTTTTGCTGCCAAGTTCTTGCTGTATGTCGCGCTTTTTGCTACTGTGTTCAGAGCCTTATGGGGGCTTGAGCTGGTCCATGCTCAATTCTGGATTGCTGTGGTGGTATTTGTTCTGTGCCAGAGATATGCATACCCAATATTACAGTGATACCTGACTATTTGCAGGGTGAAGAGTGCCCTTACAGCCATGATGACATTGTAGAGCCATGCAAGCAGCTTGTGCTACACGGCATCTGTCATTTTGGACCCAACTGCCACTTCAGCCATGACAGCCTGCCAGAGTATGCTGTAGAGCCTCTGCAAGAATGGTTCAGAGAGCAAGATCAAGTCAAATCAGACCGCACAGCAAGGCTTGCTGAGGAGCAACACGCATCACAGCAATCACCTCCCATGGACAATCTTGATCAGCTGCAGATACCTGGTGCTGTTGTTGACCCAGATGCTCAAAACACTCCAAAGCTGCCACAGCAAGACAGACAAGGAACCCCTGCTGCTGCATGCCTGGTCAATGCTGATGACATGAAGGCATCAGAGAAAGGACAGCACTGTCCTCAACACATGTACATGGCTGATGCCAGTGATCAGGCAACTCAGCTGACTACTTGCTTGACTTCAGCAGATAGCTATGAAAGCTGGACAGATGGTTGGCAGAGGCTGTATGCAAGTAGGCTGCAAGCTTTAAAGACTGCAACACCACTGTCATGCCAGCAGACAGGCAATGGTGCAGCTGCTGCCTTGGAACCTTTGCAAGGGCCCTATACTTCTTGGCAGGATGGTTGGAACAGACTTTTTGCAAATCAGAAGCAGCAGACTTCAACATAAACACTTTTGCAGGAGTTCATGTCTATCCAGCTGCATGTGTAGTTTGTGTGTGCCAACTAGATAGCTCAGCCCCCCTTTTAAAAGTATAGTCCGCATTAAAGGTCAGCAAGCAGAGTAGTGCTACTGGGAAACTTCCAAGCTATACAATCTATCATTAGGTGCCGATGGTTTCATTGAAATTAGCAAAAGTGGCTGCATCAAATGTGCCTGCAGAAACTTCAATGTGCATGCAAAACGCTCAAGATGACATAGCTCTGCCAATAAAGTACTGCAGCAAGCAAATCTTGCTGCGCCATTTGCATGAGTTCACGACCCTCAAATAACAACAACACTGATGCAGGCCCAACACAACATACAGCATGTATAGCCAATGGCACAAATCCCTGATCTGATACGGTCATGAGGTGATTGGCCGTGGCTTGGAGCTCTTGCCATCACCCTGCGCTTTCAGCAGCTCGGCAGAAACTCGAACAACAGGAGCAGTCTGTTGCAGTTGAGACTCATCCATCAAGCTGACTGATGCAACTGACGATGATGTCTCCATCAAAGGCACATACCCATCTGGCAGGCAACCAGTGCCTTTACTGCGTTGCTTGCCGCCTTTGCCCTTGTCTTGCTGTCGTTTCTCCAGAGGCAAAAGTGAATGCCGCCGGTCTGGTGGCAATAGAGACTGCAACTCAGGCACCTTTCTCAAGGGCAAGATTTGCTTTGCGGCTGGAGCTCCATTCTTGTAATCTTGGGCTGCCAGAACATCCACCAAGAAGCGCTCTGTGTCACCGGCTTGCTGCCCAGAGACTTGCTCATGCATTTGCCCAAATTGCAACACGTCTAGCAGCTTCTGTGTCTTCTGCATGCGGTGTCTGGTATCTCGAAATGGACTCTGCAAGGCTGCTGTATTTCTAGTGGGCGAGCCATGTCTAGAATGTAGTGCTTTGATGGAGCTGCTCTGTCTGTCCAGGCTGTACACACCTTGACTGCTGGTGCGCTTGTGCTTTGGCAACAGCGTCTCGCCTGCAACACGGCAAAGCTGATTACTGAGTATCCGCCTGCACATGCTGTGAATGCAGCAGTGGCTCAAGCGTAAGAAGCTAGTAATCTGTCAGGAACACTTGTGTACTTGTGCAATACTGTAGCAAGCTGATGCTATCCAGGAGCAAGTGCACAGCATGCTTGTCCTGGTGGCCATCTGATTGGGCTTGCTCAGTCTGATGCATTGTGGTGCTACAAACAATTGCGTGCTGTGAAGCAACATGACAGCATGCAGCAGCCTATGTAGGGACTTGTGTGGTGGTGCGCAGCAGCATGGGCATTGCAAAACCTGTCTTGCCTTTGGTGTTCTTCCTCCCAAGCTGCAAGCGACTAACAGCCGAGGTGAGGCTGGCTCCGAGACCACTGTCTGCAGCGTCAATATTGCTTTGCTGCCCATCTGCTTCTACCTGCTGCTGATGCAGCAGCTCAAGAGCGGCAGTCTTCTTCAGGTCATTGTGTAGATCTCTGGCGTCTCTCATAGCATGCAACTCAAGCATGGGATGACAAGGCACCACGCCTGTAGCAAAAGCGAGCAAACTCAATGCATTGGCTCTTGTGATGTCCATGTCACAATAGGCAATGCATGCTGTCATGAGGTGAGGCACTTGGTGAAGCATCAGACGGTGGTCTTGGAGTGCTTTGCTGCCCATCTGCTTCGAGTTGCTGCTGATGCAGCACCTCAAGAGCTGCAGTCTTCTTCAGGTCATTGTGCACGTCTCTGGCGTCTCTCATGGCATGCAACTGAAGCATGATATGACAAGGCATTACCCCTGCAGCGAAATTGTGCACATACAATATATTAGCTGTCCTGGTGAACATGTCATAAGAGCCCATGCATCGTTCCAAGAACAACAAACATGGTGCAGGTCTCTGGCATCGTGCATGGTATGCAAGTGCAGCATGGGATGACAAGGCACCACTCCTGCAGCAAAAGTGAGCAAACTCAATGCATTGGCTCTTCTAATGCCCATGTCACAGTAGGCAGTATGTGCTGTCATGCGCAACGACGTGTAGCAATATACCTGTTTAAGGCCCATTTTGCACAAGGCAGTGCCTGTCGTCATGCGCAACACAATATGGCACAGTTGAAAGGTCAGTGTTCATGTACAGAGTTGGTACAACGCCACCACATGACATGAAGGCTTCTCGCAAATATGCGCATAAATTAGTCGGTAGATGGTGCACTGCATGCAAATGTAATGCTGAATTGAGATGGTGTGATATGCAGCACCCTGGTCACGCAGAGGACAGGGCATATACCTTGACTGCCAGTGTTTGCAGCAGAGATGATTGCTGCATCTGGGCTTTTCAGGGACTCAAACCGCTCTCTGACAGGGAACAGGTAGGACGTTGTGGCAGGACGCAGCAGCAAATCAAACCTGCATGCACACAAACCTTTCAGTACCAGACCCAATGTACATATTCTGCGCTCTCATGACGGCGTCATATTTCTGGTCATCAAGCTGCACTTGCCCTGACAGTTTGCTTGCATCAATGAAGACCAGCTGAGATGTCTTGAGTAAGACTCTGTGGCTTATCTTTGATGAGCATCTGGCAAAGAGGGTATGCTCCTTGCTGGACCCATAAAGGCAAGCGCTTCATGCACAGCATACACGGCTATGCTACCTGTTGAATAGCTAGCTTTGAATGTCAAATCCAGCTTGGCAGTTCCCACTTGCGCAAACAGATATGAGTCATTAGCAATGAAATGTATGCCAATCCTTGGAACGCATTACCACTGACACTTACGCAAACAGCTGGAAGTCATCCCCAATGACTGAGTAATCCTCCTGGGGCACTGTGCAGCTCCAGCCCCTAGAAGAAGCCCCAAACATGAAGCCCTGGCAGTACAGGCCCCTCACTAGGCGGCCTGCTGGGGTGTCCAGAACCTCAATTAGGCCATGTAGGTCATCGCCATGCCACCATACTTGCAGCACCTGAACAAGGTGACTGAGGTTGGTTGTTGGAGAAATTGAGCACTTCATTGCCTGGACAACTTACATTTTGGTCAAGTGACTGACTGGCAGTGAAGGCCCCTTGCTAGGCAGCCTGCTGGAGTGTCCAAAACCTCAACTAGACCGTGTAGGTCATCACCATGCCACCATACTTACAGCACCTAGACAGGGCAAATGTCAGATCACTTGACTGGGTGATTGGTCAATTCCTGGATTGATTGATGCAGGATCTCAACTAGACCATGCAGATCACTGCTATGCCAGCACATTTAGAGTAGCTGGACAAGACGACACACAGATTGGTTGATGATTTGGTAACACTGAGCAACCCATGCAGGTCATCGTTTTGCCATCTCCCTTACAGCATCTTGGCAGGGTGAATGACTGACTGACTGACGGCCTGACAAACTGCCTACATGCCTGATTGCTTGCTTGACAATGGTTGGATTGATTCTGCACTTGCTTGACCCAGCTAGCTGGACTGGCTTCCTGTGGTGAGAAAGCAAGCTGTTTATGACAGCTGCTGTCAGCAAGCTGCTTTTTAGCCACAACCCTCATAACAATAACAACAATGAACACACATGCCAGCACATGTGCTAGGTGTGTGGTTCTCAAGTCCTGTCTCGCCAGGCAGGCTTGCGCTGAGCGTCTTTGTATGGACATCTAACATTCAATTTTTGAAAGTCAGACAAAGCAATGTCATTCCAGATCTTCCCAGGCCGACCTGGAGGGTTTGAACCTTTGACCTGACCACACAACTTGACACAGCCCTGTTGTAACCTCCATAGTATTATGAAAGTGTCCCTGACCACAATACAGATAAGCCTCCACTGTCAAAAAGACAGGAAGGATATCGCCCTGCCCATGCAGAACAACAGCAGAAGTACACAGTGCATCAGGCTTGTGATGATGTTTGTGGTAAGAGACAGCTACGCACAAGCAGCAGGCGGTGCATGCATCTCACAATTTGACAGATATAGTCATGTCTGCTGCTGAATCAGGGGCATGGCATGTCATACAGTGCATCGCTCATTGTGAGAATTGATGTAGTACAACAGCTTCTGTTTGAAAGGACACTCAATGTAAGGACAATCTTGATGTAGAGACAATGCAGTTGGGAAATCACTGTGTTTTGACTACAATGGCACCTCTGAGTAAGGACATTTTGGTATAAGGACAGTTAACTTGGTAAGCAAAGCAGACGTCACAAAGAGAAGTCACTGTGGTATGCTGCGCTCAGTGCACAAGTGATGATGCAGAACTTGCCTGATGACTGACTGTTGCCATATGCAGCTCCTCGAAAGTGGTGCTGTCATAGCTTGGGTGATCCAGCTCGCCATAAGCAGTGCCTTGCTGTATGTGAGACTGCTTATATCTAGTCACCTCTCGCTGTATGGTTTCCTGCCATATGCAAGTCGCATGAGCTCAACATGCTTGGTCAGTGATGCTGGAAAGAGTTCATTCAGCAAGAGCTGCAATAGTGATGAGCACAGGAACACAGGCGCACACCTTCTGGTAAACTCGCTGATTTGTCGTGACCGCATTGGCTCTTGTCAATACACCTGTGACAGGTATGGGAGAGAGGTTTCTATGCTTTTCTGCATTGTCTGTGGTTCACTAGCAGAGGTCAGGAACATGCAGGGTTCCTGACCTGATAACAGCAATCGGCCATTGTTGAGTGCTATGCTTGCCTGTACGCGTCTTGCACGCTGCATGTTGGGTTAGTCTGTCAGCGTACAGTTGGTATGTATGGATGCAGGCAACGTATCATCTGTTGCCACCTTACTTGCTCTGGCAGAGTGACATCACAGGCAGGAGGAGGAGACACATAGCCAGACTTGCGCCTTGCTCTTTCTTCCTGAAAATTAATGTGGCCAGGTATTCCCCCCTCGAGAGGGAGGGGCCCGCAGCACAGGCAGCTCAACATGTTAGCATCACTCCAAGCAGCCTATTGTATCGCGCTCACAAGTGGCCAGCGCGGCTCACGTCGGTAGCGCTTGTGCGGCGGAGATGCGCCCAAAGCCTGCTTCGCCGAAGGCTCCACAATCAAGGTCAGACGTGTCGGGCAATGCTGGCGTCTGCAGCTCGATGCGCTCACAAGGTGTATTTGAGAGCTTCAGTCCCAGTAGCGAAAGCGATTGCTGCATGCCTTACTGTGCATGCCGGGTTGGATGGTCATGCTCTGTTGGATACTAGACATCAAAAGGAGCTGTGGCCGCCGCTAGCTGCACAGTCAAGCAGCTGACCCTGACCTGCTGCACATCACTTTCCGACAGAGCTGCAAGCTTCTTTTGCGACCTGTGCCTGTCGCATCGTTGCCATTTCTTTTTGCCAGTGTCAGCAATGTCGCCTGCGCTATCGGGGCAGGACGAAAGTGCAGACCCCTGTTGGTACCCTGGCTTCGATTCTGGTAGACCAGCAAACACATCTTGCTCAACTCCCTCTACAGCACCACGCAGTCCTTCTCAGCGGCCAAGGCGGGTGCGTGCTCAAGATTCGGCAACACCAGATGCTGCACTCAAAATTGAAAGCACACTCTTGGAGCATCAGATCTCCATCGAGCAGACCCTGCAAGAACTGTTTGAGCCAACACAGCAAGCCGCAGCAAGCCTCTACACAACGCAAACTACTGACGCCTTCGATTTTCTGTCAGATTTGGGCCCTGCGCAAGGTGACTGACCAAACCTTCTCGCGAAGTTGTTCTCACTGTCATATCGAACACACACACCTAAGCAAGCAATGTTCCTGTGCTGCAGACTTTGACAAAGCTTTGATGTCTTGCAGACCCTGCTCTGGTGTGGGGAGACACAGCTGGTCAGAAGCGTGCACCAAACCCTTTTCAGCCTTCTGCTGAGCTTGGCATCTGGGTAGCTGAGCAGTTTGACAAGACATGGCAGACTCAGGCAGCAAGACGCCATGTCCCTTGTCAACAGACAGCAACATCAGCACTGCGTCACCCCATCGCTGTAGCTGCTGCAGCTTCCAGTCAACCCCTGAATGGACCACCCACAGCTCTGCAGCACTACACCCACCCTCACCAAATCAGTGGTCCCTTGGACCCATCACCTCTAGCAGTGCCATCTGGCAATGCACATCGTGCAGGAATGCAGCTGGACCTTGGCAGTACAAAGGAACTTCACGCTCAACAGCCAACTTCACCTTTCAAGGGAATGGCAAACACACCTTTCTTGACGCCAGTGCAGCTGGACCCCTACAGCATGTCTCAGCATTTGCAGACGCTGCTGCATGGCAGAGGGCCTGCCCAGTTGACAGCAAATGCAGCTGCAGCTGTGACACCAAGCACAAACACAGAGGCTGATGATGCAGCTTCTGCAACGAAGTCAGAGTGTACTCAACCATGTGCTTTTGGCCCTGGCTCCAAGAGGGCTCTGTCTGATGTGGAGGATCCTGACACCCCGAATCTTGGTGAAACTCCGCCTCAAGCATTTGGACGGCGGCGCATTGATCCTCCTGCTGACAGTGCACAGGCTCGTGACAGCTCACAAAAGCAGGATGACGCTCTAAAGTTACACGCTGTCTGAGACAACGACAAGACAAACTGAATTCTGATATGATTGTTGATACTGCTCAGCGCCATGATGTGGATCATCTGATCTTCTGAGCACTCGCTTTGTGGCTCGTGTAAGCATGTTGGAAATCTGGTACATTCAGGCAAAATACACATTTGTCGTCCAAGAATTGAGTGGCAGTCGCGTTCATGAACACAGTGAATACAGGCGGCCTTCTAGTGGGTCTCTAATCCCGTTGAGTCCAGTGCAAACTGGCAAGCTGGTGAATTATCCATCTGGGGTCTAGTCGTGTATTAGATGGCATTTTGCACAGCCAAAATCTGACTATCTGGGAGACACTTTTGACTGTTCCAGCTGACAGGATTAGTTACGATTGCTGGGTATTAGATGCTGGTAGATTAGTCGAACACAGGATGACGGATTAGTTGCAAATAAGAATTCTAAAAATCCTGATAATATCACTGGTAATTGCATTCAATGGCATGACATTCACTACAGTTCGATCTCAGGACGTCAAGAGCACACATCAATGCAACAAAGTTTGACATTCAAGCTTGTTGCAACTCTAGTTTTGCTGAATACAGCCAATATAAAAGCGGCCCATTTCAAGGTCTACCAAACTGCAAGACAAACTAAAGCACAGCAACATTGTCATGCAAGCTTTGTGCATACCCACAGGCAGCACCCGTTAGGCATATCACATGCACAGAAACTTATGCCTGCACCCTGATGGACACCCCAACTGGCTGCTAGCAGCCAAGGCCTGCGCCTGTGCATACCCAACAGCTCAAAGGTCAGCCTTTTGTGCCGCTGCTCTCCTTGCTAGTGCTGTCACTGATTGCCTTGCCACCAGCTTCTGCGTAAGGCACAGCGATCTTATGGCTTTCATGATTTACACAGGCTGTCAAGACATTCATTGTTCAAACTGCAGAGCAGTGCTAGCTAGCAAGACAATTATGTGAGTATGTAACAATGTGACAACACATCCTAGTCCAGTGCCAGCAAAGACCAGAACGATGCCACCTGCAGCTTGATCTGTGGCACAGGCCAATCTTTGACAGCAGATGCCTTCCTGGAATCAACACACAGCCATTATGACTCAGCAGACTCAGCTCACTATGTTTGTCAAAGTTCAGGCTTTTGTGGCAATAAACACAAGCCAGACAGAGTTTGGCTGATCCTTTGTCCTGGTCAATGTCTGTGCAGTGATAGGCAGCGTCCCAGTCAATGTCTGTGCAGTAACAGGCAACGCAATGTCTGCTCTTGGGCTTAGTGATGCATGGCAGAGCAAGCGCTGTGACAGCATTCTGCACCAATGTGACAAAGATGATCTATGCTGATGCAAGCAATACTGCTGAAATAGAAGCTCACAATGACTTTTACTTCAAGGTGAATATAGATATACCTGATATTGAGGCTGTGACAGCCCAGATCCTCAAAGATTACCATAACTCTGTCGATAACGGACACTTTCGTAGATGCAGAACGCTGAAGAGTGTACAAAAGCATTTCTGACGACCTACACAAGAAAGCTTGCAAGTTCAGAGAAGATCAGTCACCTGAACATGTCAGCCCTCAGGTGTCATCAGTAAGCCATCTGTGGGGCACAAGCTTCACAACGCTGATCATCTCTTTTGCAGACTGCAATATTGTCAGCGTGTTATTGGGTCAGCATGGTGAACGTGCTGAGTTGGACAGGTGCAAGGTACGCAGGACGGACAGCATGCAGATGCCAGTCACCTCTGAACTCCTCTCTGCAAAGCATCCAGTATTGATGAATACTGAGCTGCGGCTAAGCTGGCGCCAACACATATATGCCTGCAAACCCTGACTAGGAAGAATAACAAAAGACCTTGCTCCAAAGATGTTGGACCCTGTCTTTCTAAGGCATGCCAGCCCTCTCTGTACAGAAGCTATGGCTGTCGTGATAGTGTCTGGTATTTGTAAACCCTTCAGCTACTGATCACTAACAGCCTGCACATTATCTTGGTCAGGCCTTGCACCCATCACAATGTGTGCCTGGACAACAAGCACAAATCAAGACGCTGAGACCTGTCAGAGCTTTGCCTGAAAGCCAAGCAGGCTGGAGCATACAGCTGACAAAACAAGTGGTCAAGTGTGGTCAAGTGTGGCTTGGCTGTTACTGCTGTTTGCCTGTTTCTGAACTTGATTAGTAGCTGACACGTTTGTGCAGTAGCTCTTGACATACTTTGCTTCCGATGGAGACAGCTTCATCGACAAAAAATCCGCTGCAGGACTTGTAGGTCAGCCAGACAGCCGTGACCTTTTTGAGCGCTTGCTCGTCGTAAATCGAGACAGACCGGCTGTTGCAGCGGTGCATGTTACGCAACCCGCTTAGTGAACAGAAATGCGAGCGCTTAAGCGCTTGCGACAGGGTTTTGGCACTGCTGCATCAATGGTGTTCAAGGCGTGTGATGCTCTGTCCACAGGAAGATCTGCTTCTCTGTGCTTGACTCGCGCGATGTTGTTCAGCCTGTACTGTTGTAGAGCTTCAGCAACAGCTAGCGCCTCAGGTTTGTCGCTTTCTCGGAAACTGTTGATCTGCAAGCTGCAGGATGTCAAATTGAACTGAACTTTGTCCAGATTCCTAAGTCGACTGGACAGCTGGATTAGTGCAGAGTGTCTGGCATGAGTTGCTGCTACAGCAACTAGTCGTGAGCTGCAGCAATTAGTCGGCGCAGGGTGCCTGAGCGGAATTAGATTGGATTAGTGCACACTAGAAGGCCCCCTATGTTCACTGTGGAAGTCTGTGACTGAACAAGTGCGTGATGGCAAGAGTACTTGCACTGCACGGGGACCACAGCCAACATGCTGCTTTCGAGTGCTGAGTGCCAGAAAGCCAATGCAGCATACAATAATCTGGCAGGAGTGGCACAAGCAGTTTGCCATGTGTGGCATGCTGTGACAAAGCAGTGCATATGTTTGGCCAGCCTGGAAGTAAAGTTACCTGTTTGTCAGGCATTGCATGCAGTAATCTCACATATACCACTGTTACATACACAACTCCCAGACAGCATACCCAGGCCATTTAGAGCCAATGCATACGTCACCATGCAGGGCATGATGCTACGCCCCTTGTCAGATTGACGTTTTGCTGAAGGCTTGCAGTCTGCTTTGGTTGCTTCCAGCTTCTCGCAGAGCCAGCAGCATCAAACAGACACCGCTCAGATGCTCTTGACAGCCAGACAGCCCAGCTGCAGCCGGTCACAAGTGCATACACGTCTGCCTGTGCCTGAGAGCCTGTGCCTGGATCTTCATCCACTTGTACTTGTCTGCTTTCAGGTACTTACAAGTTGTTGGTGTGCTTCCATGCTAGCATAGCGCATTCTTGTGACCGGCAGCTCAGCTACAGACGGCTATAGACAGCTGCAGCAGTTGTTTCAGCCTCAGCCTCAGCAAGACACAAAGTCAGCTTCAGAAAGCCAGCTCAGCGACATTATACACTCACATACTACTGCATGCTTACACGCACCCGAGTCAATGCAAGGTAAGCCGGAGCTTTTAGTGCCGCTATGCTTACACAAATGTTATATAGATAACTGACGACTGTTGCTGCATTCAGGGTTGGGATTTGAACCAATTCTGGGCAAGTTGAGACAGCATTTCTCTGCCAGGTATGGACCAAGGCCTGAAGTTCAATTGCCATATCCAATAGCTTTGATGGGTACTCTTTGGACAGCTCGGGCACTTGAGTTGAATCAATATCTTCTGGATGGCATCAACCCAGATGGCACACCATGCCAGTACCGGCAGACTGGCCATTTTCCAGACAAATCTGTTGCAAACCAATTTCAGCTGAGCAAGCATGAACTAGTGAGAATGGTTGTGGATGAGGCTGTATCTGTCAGGGTCTGTCAGCTGTTTGTGGATGGCAATCACCGCACTGCAATCTTAAGTATATATGAGAAGTTGGCTGATGCGGGCTGGTGGCTTGATATAAATGCATTTGACTTGTATATATTGATCAGCAACAGGAGCCAAGCAGAGTGGAGCATGATCAAAGTTCGCATGGTCAAGATAATTTTGGGGCATATGAAGCGTGAACCAGGTATACCTCTCCATGCTCGTCAGATCTTTGCGGGGCGAGTTAAGCTGATTGCAGAGATCAACACCCTTTTTGAGGATGTAGAGGCTTTCTTGACTTCTCCAGGACCTCACATGTGTGAAAAGCGCGTGAAATGGCGCTGTTTTCGTAGACGCTCAAAGAAGAGGCATGCTCAGTATGTTTCTTTGTATGGGCGCCCACCCATCAAGTGATAAGTGTTGAGTGGGTGTGGTTTTGTTTGTGACAAGGTCAGTGTTGCGTAACAAATTCCACAGTTTGTTATACATGTGTACATTCTTGCTGTATGAGACTTGGGGAACTTGGGGTCAGACATACTTGTATGCTAGACATCAGAAGTCTTGTAATCCCTTTAGTCAGTGTGTATCACACAAGACACCACCAGCATGCTTTGCCATGTGTTGAGCGTCGCCATCATCAAATTTGTAGCTTGTGTATCATTCTCAAAATGGTCATGCATCAAGTTTGTGATCAAATAAAAGCATGATGGCAACAACACTTGCAATGCACGAGGACTAGAGCGTCAGGTTGCTTTCGAGTGCTGAGTGCAAGAACGCCAATGCAGGTGGCAGGGGGGGGGAGAGAGAGAGAGTAATTTTACATCCCTTCGTCGTACAACCAGAACGGGCCCGTGGTAGTTCAGAAGCCCAACTCGTGTAGCAACGACGAACCAGCTTTCTCCTCTCTCGGTGCTCTGTGTAGCCAATTTGTGCTAAAAGATCGGTGGCCCTCTCTGCTAGGCCTGATACGCTCCGAACGACACGATCTTCGGCAACAACAACACCTACACCTGCAGCACCAGAGGCTACGATTCAAGCAGGCAGCCCTCAACGAGCAGGCCTGCAGTCCAAGGTTTCAGGTTTGCGAAGTGCACAAGCCCGGCAGCTTACCTGTTGTCTCACGGACAGGCTCTATCGCAGAGTTGTGCCAGCAGGCAGCAGTCCCTTTGTTTTGTTACTGCAGCGCACCCACAAGTTCAAACCCTTCACTCTCTCCCGGTCCAATTTCTGCAGGGCATCAATTTCCAGTCTGCAAGGGGCAGGCTGCATTTCACAAGCCTTTGCAAGGAGCGGCCTTTGTAAGGCAAAGATACAGCAGGCTCAGGTACCCTTTCATGCCGTAGCGTGCAAGCTGACTTGGTTGTAAACACAAGGGGAAGAATTCACTGCTTGTCTTCCCTGCAGTGAGGACATGGACCTCGTGAACCTTCGGCAGCAAATTCTCCTGAGCAACAAGACGGCCAGTGAGAAGGCTGAGTGTCTTCTGCTGGAAAACACAGTCAATGATTTGAGCAAGGACGAGTGGTGACAACTTATAGCTGGAATTCCTGCAGATGTGAAGAAAGAAATTGGCAAGTTGAAGTCAGCAGGTACCTATCTTCACATGCATACTAGCAGTCCACAAAGTTGCTAATGTCAGTCCGCAAGCCAGGCAAGACGTCTCACACTGGCAGCTGCTTTCTGCATGGCGAGGAGAGTGTTAATGAAGCACTCCAACCCCTGGCTTTGGTTTCATGAAGCAGCTTTCTTTCTGAGCTCTGCATGTGAGCCTGTTGTGCAAAGCGCCTATGAATGCAACTAACTGTAAGCCAACAAGATACTTGTTGCCTACTTTGCCCTTGTGTACATTGACTTTGCACTACGTTGCCAAGTGATCATTGCAGTTCACTAAGCTTGTGTAACCTCCTCAGCATTTGAACATGTGGCAGCATGCAAAGCTAAGCTGGCGTTTCACAGCATTAACAGACCCAGCACTGATGTCGTTACTTTACTGTGTGCAGCACCACAGGCGTCAGTCACGCTAACAGCTAGGCAGCAGCAGTCAATAGCTGCAGGTACGCATACAGTCCAGAAGCACATGTAGTAGTGACCACATTTAGTTTGCATTCTAGTGTGCTGTCGAGCTGGTCAAAAGCTGGAAGCTGGTGCTGGGCATGCGACGCACATGCGTAGCAAGCTTCACCTGCATGGCTGAATGAGTTTGCAGCCCCTAATCTTGCTCCTGTCATGCTCAAATGCTTCTGTTGCTGTATACATGCCATGACCCTCAGCTTTGAATGCCTGCCCGTTCTTGAATCATGCGTCTGCTGCTTTGCAGTTTTGTCCCCAGATGTTATTTGCTGTCATGCAGAATCATGCCTTATGAGTCTGCCTTGTGCTGAGATGAGACTGGCGAATATGTGCGCCGACTGTTGGAGCCTGCTTTACATACTGTCCCAGCAGCTGTTGACATTCAAGCCTTGTTTGATTCTGCGCTGCACATATCAGGCACCCCTCCCTTCCCAGTTCCAGATGTGTTCTGTGAGTCTCAGAGGCTGCAGAATAAGGACATGGAGTTTTACTTGGCACCAGTCTCACAGTCTGGCGCTGTAACACTAAGCTCTGCAGTACACACTGTACTTTGCAAGCAATTTCCAGTTGGGGGAGAGATGGTGCAAGCAGGTTTGCTTCCAACTAGTATTTTTGGTCTGCTAGCCAGTGCATTGCATGGGCTGTGCTCTCCACCAAGCTTGTAGGCATCTTGTGTGCTTTGCTGCTGATTATGTCAAGCAATGCGACGTGTCAGCGGTTTGAAGCCATTTTCATGCTGTAATGATATCGTGTTCGCACGCAGGACAATTTGACCAGCTTGTTTGTGAGATCATGGAACTCTTGGACCAATATGCTGGACGCCTGAACTTGAAGCGCAAGCGAAATGAAGGCGAAGGCGAGGTGCAAGCGAAACGTCCAGATCTATGTCTGCTTGTTAGGAATGCACTTCTTTTCAAGGGGGAAGATAAGCATCGAGAGGCCAGCCTTGACCAGGCGGTGGCTCAGCTAAAGCAGAAAATGCGTCGTTGGAGCTGCAGCTACCACGGACAGGTGAGTCTGTCACTATCCCATTGCTGTATGATTGTTGCTATGACTGCGCAATGCAAAGAGAGTGCATGCGGTTTGCTTGGGATGGTCATCTATCATGGAAGCAAAAGTCTGCCATGAGGCATATTGTGTATACAGGTGGAATTTTTACTCTGCTATGCAATGGCGGGAGACCACGTCAGGATTTGCATGCTGCGTCGTTATGCACCAGACAGCTGTATTGTTCTAAGCAGTGACCACAATATCTATGCAATCAGAGGCAGACTAGAGCTTTTGCGCATTGCTGTCTTGTTGTATCGCATTCTTACCATTCAGCAAACTCAGCTGCCAAGTGATGCTGTGCCACTGGGTAGTGAGCTGGAGTTCTCTAGTGGCACAACAATCACCATCATGGAGGACTACATCATAAAACGTGTGGACATTCAGAAGCAGCCGCATCTCATCGACCAGCTGGCAGAGCTTCAAGAGCTGTACAGAGCAACAAAAACTAGTCAGCACCTCATACGGTCTCAGGAAGGTCCGCACATTCGCAACAAATACACAGTTATTTTGTCTCCTTTTGGTGATCAGCTTTGGTCTGGTTCTGTCTTCACTGGAATAACATCACTGTTGCAGCTCCAAGCAGCCATTAGATGCGTACTGCTTGCCCTGAAGGACCTTCACACTGCAGGCTTTGCACATACCGACATCCGATGGCCAAACGTGATAAAGTGCAGCGCTGATGCATTTTGCTTGATTGATCTAGAAACAGCTGTGAAGTTGGGTTGCAAGTGGGACATTGGAAAGCATGGACCTCACTGCAATGCTTGGACAGGAAACACCTTGACCGGAGGCAGGTATACAGCAGAGTCAGACTTAGAGTTTGTGGGACACATGCTGACAGAACCTGGGCTGCCTCCTCTTGGTGAATTTGGTTGTGTTTTTGCTGAGGATTTGATGGCCAAGTCTGTTTCATTGCAAGGTGCTCTGCAGCACATCTGGCTTCAGTTGTGATCTCAGAGTCATGTACAACATTCTGATGTTTAATGTCATTGCAGGCAGCAGCATAACATTGAGTCCTTCCCATATTAATCATATTGTCTTGCAAGTACTTTCTTGTTACATTTTGTCAAAACATTGTGGTTCAGGGTAGGCAATACCGTACAGCACGCAGTATGCCACAATTGCCAGCGAAAAGGGCCTTTGGGACTGTATCTCAAGTTCATGGACCCACTGCAAATGTCGGGGTATTCAAGGTGCTGGTCCAGCACAAAATTATGCTTCCCCATGTTGATCAAAGCAGTCATTTACCACGGGGGTTTCTGCAGTGAGTTCTGTATTGAACCAAGCTTATTGATGGCACGTCCCGCTTTCATGAAATTGCATGATCATGTTTTACCAGGCAATCACCAATATGCCTTATGGGTTTTGCCATTCGAATTGGGCACAGCTGCTTGGCTGTAGCACACTATGGTTGTGTGACTCAGCTCTGTTGGTCCACATGGCTGCTGCAGTGCAGATTTGTTTTCAGCTAGTTCGTCGAAGGCTAGACAAATTTTGCATCCATTGCTTCCTTCGTCTGCTTTGGCCGGCTATATTCGCTAACCCACGTGACTGATGCCAGAACGGGCACGTGGCAGGTCGGGAAGCCCCGCTTGTTCAACAATGTTCTTTCTTTCTCTCTTGAGCTGACATCAACTCAGCACGTTTTTGTCGACCACGGTCTGATCTCACAATCTTGTGGAGCTCCAATACTATAGGAAGACGGCACGGCAAGCGGTGGCTGCTTCGTGGTTGTCCTGCGGTTCAACCTTGAAGGCAGCTTCCCTACTGAACTATCAAAGCCAAAGCGTAAGAAATTCACAAGCAGCAGCTCGCTCAAGGACTCCAATGTTGGAGATCAAGGCCAATATCAGCAACACTTGACAGGCTGCCATGTTGTGGCTCAAATCCTCAACAATCTCGATGACATTGCAAACCACGGTGACTTGGTCGGCTTTCCTGAGCTAGCAAGCCACACAGATCTGGCTGCTCATTCAATGTCATTCGCGTTGTACATGACACTGACCAAATCACTGTCATTAACAATAGCCCTCTGCTGCTGCACAAAATTCACAGTGGCTTATCAAATGCTAAATTTGTGTCAAGTTAACTCATATCATAAATGCGTTTTGTTAGAACATTGAGTCAGTTGCCGTGGACCAAATGGAGAACAAAGGCGTCTACCTCATGAAGCTCCCAAAGAACAAAGTTAGCGAATCTCAGCGCTGATATAAATACAAGCAAGCTCAGCATGCAGAGAACCTTGCTATCTATTGCTGCATTGATGGGCTGACAGATCACAGAGTCTAGACCAATCTGCTCATGTGATATGTTGCAACCATGGCTTTTCTCAAGTCTGCCTCTGCCACAATAGCCATGGCATGCTTGTCTGAAGGCACTGCTGCGCTCTTCATTTGCCGGTAATACTGCCCGTCTGTACTGTTCCACAGTCACACCTATCTCAGCTGTCACTGAGTATGTGTCTTGCTTTGCTGTGTTACCCTAGCCCCTTCGTCACCTGGTCCAAAGTGAGTGGAATGATGTCTGCCATCTACACTGCCAAAATGATGCTGTGCCTTCGCTTGCCCCTGACAGCACCACTGTATCAATGAGCTGCCAGCCCTCAGCGAGGAAAGTGCTTTTCCATCTTATGCAATGCATGGAGGCGTTCAGTACCTTCTTTGCAGCTGCCTCGTGGTGCGTTGTAACTTTTGGTGTGCTATTTGTTCTGGGTATAGACACAGCAACTTTGCAAAGCATCCTGAGCACGCTGGTGCCGCCCTATTCGCTTGTTTGGGATCTGACCGTATTGTCGCATATTGAACTAGTCATTGGTCTGATTGCATATGCAAACGAAGCTGTTTGCGTCAGAGCCTCGTTTAGACTTCCACGCTCTCCTTCGTGACACAAGTGGCTCTAAAGAAATGCTGTTCTCGATTATGTATCCCGAGAGAGCCCGAGAAAGCTACGAGAAGGCGATATCGATTTTACATAATTTAGCCAGCCAACACGGCTGATCACACGTGCCACACTGTGGCAATGACTATATGTCCATGAAATTCGGGCAGTCTATGACATAGCGAAACACTCTCAAATGATCATATTGCGCAAAAAAAACGCGCATGTTATAACCGCAGCCTTGAAACAAACAGGGTACTTGGCCCGCACCTCAGCCAATGCTCCACATTCCAACACTAAGTGCCTTTCATCGCCTAAGGCCCCAGAACCACACAGAGTGCACAGCCTACAGGCTCTAGCAATGCTACAGCGACGACCAGCAGCAATAGGAAGCTAGTGACAACCAAGCCTGAACTGTAGAAAGCGTTGCATGTTCCTGCCAGAAACAGGCAATTGACAATATCGTCTACGAGCGCTAAAAGGCTGAAACCACTGAGCATATGTGTAACAAACCACACCTGCACTGGGGGCCTGACGTGGGCAATACAAAGCAACAGCCGCAGGGCCTGCTAAATCAGCCTTCAAAGCATCAATGACAGCAGGCACGTCCAACACAGGCACCCTATCCACCACGTGAGGCATGCTGACACCAACCCGATGCAAGCAAGCAGCCACACAACTTGAAAAATTGAAAGCACTGTCCTCAAATGCATCGCTCAAGCTGTCCAACAAGACAGTATAGCTACCCATTGGCAAGCTCGCTATGCCATTCCAAAACTTGAGAGTCTGACGTCACCAAAACACTTGCAAAGGCAACAACCCCAACTCTGTAAGCATGATGCTGCGCAGAGTGGAGGGGCTCAGACCGCAAATGGCCCTAAGATAATAATCATAAAGCTGTTGCATGTCAAGACGAGCTTGCTGAGCTGAGCGCGCGCTAGGACTGTGCATACCCCAAATCTCACAGCCATAGTGCAAGGCGGGTACCAATATAGATTGCAACAGTTGCAAATGGATGTTGACAGTGTTGCCGCACTGCAAGAGGGAGTGACGGCGTTGTACAGCCGCCCAAGAGCCAGCTGCTCTGTGTTTGATAGGCCGGATCAGGCGTGCAATGTCTCCAGAGGCATGAAAGTGCAAGCCCAGGCACTTGAAAGTGTCAACCTCTTCGATAGGGAGGCCCCCAAATGTGATTGAGGTGACTACGACCTCCTCAGTGAAAAGTGACATGACCTTGGTCTTTGGGCCGTTGACCTGCTGAAGCGCAAAGGTCTGATGAATAGTGCTGTGTTCCGGCCTGTAGCTTGCCTGAGCGGGAGACTTGAGCCCATGCTCCTCAGTGAAGTCAACTAAGCGCTCAGCCAGAATGCTAGCATACAATCGGCTGAGTGGCTCACCCACAGCAATTGGACGACAGTTGGCAGGATCTGTGGCGTCCCCCGCCTTGAAGATTGGTGTGACAAGGGATGTCTTCCAAGACTCAGGAACTGTACCTGCGCCGAAGGCTGTATTGAGCAGCAGCTGTAAGCAAGGCAGCAACAAGTGTGCTGGAGCCGGTCCATCTTCTGAGGGACAAAGCTTGGCATAGCGCAACTGTAACCAAAGCTGCACCAGACCTGCCATTAAGCAGGGGCTGTAACGCCATCTCAATCTCAGCCTGAGTTAGAGGCTGCTTTAGGGAATCAGCTGGCGCAGGTGGCCAAGGTGTGTGTGGCTGTGGTAGCTGCTGAGCGAGATGTGCTGGTGATGCGGTGAGAGAAGCCAGGCAGCCATCCCAAGCTGCTGGTTATTGCAACTCTTTAGGAGTGGCACTAAAAATTTGCCATGTGTGGCATGCTGTGACAAAGCACTGCACGTGTCTGGCCAGCCTGGAGGCAAGACCCGCCAAGTCAGCATTATGGTTTTCAGACAGGTGCGACAAGCGCTGCATCTCAAGTGAGGCAGCCCAGGCCGGTGTACACATCACAATCGAACTTGCTCTGCAATCGCGCGCACTTGATATTGCGGCCGCAACTGAGGCTCCAACAATATGCAATTGACAACCCTGCCAACGTCGTCCTCAAGTCGTGTAGCACAGCATTCACGACGTGCTGCCTTTCCTCGCCCGCAAGGCAATGCTCTGCGCGTGTGCGCTGTGAGCTCCAATGGCAACGGAAGCAACAATGGGCGACGGCCAGCACGTAAGCCCACAATCAGGATTGTCTGATCAGTGCAGCCTATTTGAAAATGACAGCAATATGCATGCTCAAGCATCAAGAGGTACTGATTTTGCTCGTGCTTCAGCCAAGAAGCAAGGTCCAGACTACAAGAATGTCCAGAGAAACCTTGCTCTGGAGTTGGTGCGTGTCACAGAAGCAGCAGCTCTGGCAGGTGGCAAGTGGTATGGAAGAGGCGACAAGAATGCAGCTGATCAGGTCATATTCTCTGCAGCAAGCACACAAGTCAGACGACCCTTAGCTCTCGCCTTGGCTGGCAAAAAGTGTATACCATTGGCCGCAGGCTTCAGTAGACATGATGAGAAAAGTGCTGAACACAGTCAACATGGATGGAGTTATTGTCATTGGTGAAGGGGAGAAAGATGAGGTGAATTGGAATTTGCTAGTTTGAGCAGCGATTGCTTGCAAGAGATGCTTGCAAGGACTGTGCAGTAATTCTTGGACTGACTGAACTCAGGCCCCAATGCTCTACTGTGGAGAGCAAATTGGCAATGGAACCCTAGAGCCTCAGGTCGACATCGCTGTTGACCCTCTTGATGGCACAACTTCTATTGCTCTGGTAAGCGCTCAAGGCACACACTCAGTCAAGCAATCCTTGCTTATGCAGTTGAGCAGGGCAATGCAAAAGATTTTCACAAAAAATTAGCATAGTATCACGCATAATGTAAGGTATTGTAGAACATGTCAGTGCATGAAATTAGTTTTGGCTAGTGATGATGAGCACTGTGTTCAATGAGTGTTTTTTGTACGAGAATGACACACACAGCTTTTCTTTGCAGGGCCGCAATGGAGCAGTGTGTGTTATTGCACTGGCTGAGCGTGGCGCACTGTTTGACCCTGGCCCATGCATGTACATGGAGAAGCTTGCTGTGGGTCCTGCTGTTGACCCCAAGTCTGTCAGCCTGGACAAGAGCATTGCTGATAACCTGGCAGCAGTAGCAAAGGCCCTCAACAAACCTGTTGGGTGAGAATCAATTTTTAGCACACGTGCAAAACTTGCTATTACTGCAGGCATGTCATGACATGTTATAACAGTGCTATAGCACTTTCAGTGGTCTTGCGTTTCACAACATGCTTGACATTTTAAAGTGTCTGCAGAGCTGTACATGACTTTCTCTGACCAATCGGCGCACCTGAACATGCTTCCTTGTAGCTTTTGAGCGCTTATGCTGCACATCAGATTCATGTTTGTCTTGCTAGCACCCTCGATATCAGTGTTGTGTGTCCCACAAGACTGAAACATCCCATTTTCTAAATCCCTGGAGTTGTTTGCAGGGATGTAACTGTGCTAGTGCTAGACCGGCCAAGGCATGATCAGATTATCAAGGAGGTGAGGGAGGCTGGAGCCAGGATCAAGCTCATCTCTGATGGTGATGTGGGTGGCGCCATTGAAGTTGCCAAGCTAAGCGCCCCAGTTGATGTGCTCTTTGGCATTGGTGGTACTCCAGAAGGTATTATATGTATTGAGCGCAAGTATGACATCCACCACATTGTCCAGCAAAAACGCTAGGTGCTTGTTACAGCAGTGATGTGTTGTCAGGCCGGCTTGTTCCGCATGTATCCCAATGCTGCGAGTTACACGCCTACCTGCCGCTCTGCTCCTAGGCATCATGCATGTTGCAAGTTGACATGCGCTCACAAATGGTGAGCATGTCAAGCCTCATGATGCTGTGCCAAGCATGCATCAGCACTGGTATCCATCAGCACAAGGACTGACCGACTGCTTGACTTGCCTCAAGGCATAGAGCAACAGGAACCCACTGATCAGGCTACTGTCATGGTGTGCAGGAGTGATTGCTGCAGCAGCCCTGAAGTGTATGGGTGGCACAATGCAAGGGCGCCTATGGCCACGCAGTGATGAGGAGAGGCAGAAGGCTGAACAGGCAGGATATGACATCAGCAGGGTAAGCAAAGTCTGATGTCATATTTGTATAGAATAAAGGAATCCATCTCAAGAAAGAGCGTCACACAGAGCAACAGCAAGTGTAGTTGCACCATGTGTGCCAAAGCATCACTGTTAAGGGCAAAGTTTGAATCAAATGCCGCCCAGAACATGTTGCTTTATTCCACATTTGTGCCCTGCATTGGTTAGACAAACATAGGGATGCCTTACATCTTTGTAATGCAAGTCTGGGTCATGATCCTGCCTTTCAAGACATGATTACTGAGCACAACGTCGGCATGCACTGCAGCTCAGAGTGTGCTGCTTGTTTTCATGCTTGAGCCCCTGTCTTGAAGTCACTGTCAGCATGCTTATTCTTGACCTTATGCAGTGCTTGTGAGTTGACCTGGTGCTGACTTTGCTGCTCTGCCTTGCAGATTCTGCACACAGATGATTTGTGTGCTGGGGAGCAAGTCTTCTTCGCAGCCACTGGTGTGTCGGACGGAGATTTGCTCAATGGCGTGAGGTACTACGCAGGAGGTGCCACAAGCAACTCCATAGTCATGCGCTCTGGCTCTGGTACAGGTGAGAGCTCTGATGCCAAGCATCCATTGGCCAGCAACATGTAAATTGTCTATGACACTTGCATGCACCAGGCATGTGACAAAAACCTTCTGCACAAGCTTCTTGGCAACATCCTGCACCTGAGATTCTCGAGTGCTGTGTTCCCTAGAGCAATGTGGTCACAGAGCAATTGCAGAGGTTACAACCCTCAGAAGCCTTGTGTCAGCAAATCAAGTTTGGGCAAAGCTCAACTGCTTAGTCTAATGTGTCCATGCAGTGCGCATCATTGAGACGCAGCACCGCTGGGAGAAGCCTGGCATCACCAACCCGGGATTTGAAGTGGACCCAACAGCTTCAATTCTGGAAGAGAAGTTTAACATGAAAGGCAAAGCCAAGGTCTGAGACTAAAGGTAAGCAAAGTCAAGCATATGTGTGTTTTCAATTCCTCTGCGTCGTCCAGAGAGTTGTCAATGATGCAGCAGCTCTAGCTACTTTGTAGGTTGTCTTGCTAAGCTGCTTCTGCAAACTTGTACAAAGTCACGAATCAGGGCAAAGTGCATGTCTGCTGCTGCAAATTCTGTCATGTGCTGCAGGGTGTGACAATGAATACAATGATCCTTCTCAAGGACAAGGAATGAACAAACAGCACTCAGACGATAGACTCTGTCCTCAGGCTTGTCTACTTTCTCTCTGCATTTGCGTCATGATAGCAGCTTTCTTTCAAGACGGCTTGCATGATAGCAGTTGCTCGCTGTGTAGCGTACAAATTAGGTGAAACACTGAAATATTCCCACGACACCGTACAGGATTAGCTGATCCTATAGGCATAGCAGTTTTCAGCAGCAATTGAGTTAGCGATTGCGTAGGCATCATGATGCAGCCACGCACTTCAACGCTTTGTCACAGCTTTCCTGTGATGACCCTGCTTGGTCACATAGCATCTTACTTGCTGCTCCTTTTCAAAGCAGGGTTTGGCTTGGCTTATACATTGCAAGCTCCATGCATACTGCAGATATCAATGCTGCAAAGCATGAGGTACTTTTACAAGACCGTGTGCTGCATTGCGCAAACAAACCTGTCAAAGCATTTCCTGCAGTTTTGACCTCATTTGCTGAAAACACTGATGGATGAGATGTACTGACATATGCATACATAAACTGACAGTCAACATAGAAACTTCAGTCCAAGGGAACCAGCAACTCTAGCCGACTGAGCACTGATACCACATATGGTATTAAACAAGCAAATTCGCTCTCTTGTTAGATCCTCCAGGACTTCAGGCTTAGAAGAGTGATCACGAGCATCATAACAGCCACAAGTGCAGCGGCTCAACCCACTCAAACAGAGTAGCTTTTATGCCATAGTGTGCAACAGGGCAGATTATTGCAAAACATAAAAGGGTGGAATACTTCAATGTTCAGCCTGTTTTGCTCGTGCTTCATCGTCTTCAAACTTAGGTGACTCAAGTCGCACTACAGGCTGGTTGCTTCAATTGCTGCCAGTGGTGCAGTACTGCCTGCCTGTGATCCCATTGGCTGCTTGTGGCTTTCCATTGGAGCCAAATAACCCGGATGCAGCAGATTCCATGTGAAAACAGCTAAAATGACGGGCAAATACTCTAGACACCCAAAAAAGGCTTCATGACCGGAAAGATACCCAAAAACACCTTGCGCAGTCTCTATCAGCCTGAAAATCGTGCGCAACTCAATTAGGATGGATGTAAGAACTAATGACAATAGCAGTGCCTGAGCAGGTGGTGTATGTGCCCATGTTCTGGGTCCCTTATCATATCTGACGCGCCAGATGCATGCGCATAGTATCAGGAAGAAAACAGCAAAGGAGAAAACCTGAATGGCAAGCCCACTCAGCAGGATATTGTTTGCTGTTTCTGGGCTTTTCTCATTGCTTTCTGCTGTACCTATCAAGGCTGCACCAGCAATCTGAATGCCTGTTGTGACCACATCAAGCACAATAAATACGCTGACTATAGCTTTGGGTGGCAGGGGAGCATTTCGTCTGCCAGCTTTGGCAATGAATCTTGACAATACCACATAGATAGCGGCAGAAAAGAAAACTGGCGCACAGACTATGAAGAAGTACTGCACAACAAAATATATGATGCTATAGGGGTCCTTCCTGCTTGATAAGGCACGATAGATATTCTCGACAACTTCCATTGCTGCACCCAATGTGATGATACAAAAATACCAGGTCCTAAACCAAAGCGTCTGACCTAGGTGTGTCGCAGTAGACAGACCAAACGTGACTGCACCAACAACTGCCAGTGCAAGGGATGGTGTGTAACCATAAATGATGACAGTGGCGTCATGCGGGCCCATCGGGTTTGGAAAAGCAGGATCCACATATCCTCTGGCCATGGAGTTTGCAGAGCCTGTGCAAAATATGGTGTTGATCAGGCTCTGGCGAGCGGTAAAGGATGTGCCATGCAATATCACAAGTCTGGAAGGTTCTCAACTCGCGGCAAAGCACGCAACGGCTTGAACGCACCAGTTCGCGAGCTCAAGGCAGCAGCGAGTGATCAGAGGCTAAGTTCTATTCCGCGCTGCTTGTGCAGTCTTGCATTGTGCTCGGGGGGGCAGCCCGAACAGCACTCCCGCATCGCACTCAAAGCTTGCCGTCCAGTATGTTTTGCTGCAGAAATGCGCATTCGAGACATCGCCATGTTTGAATTGCAGCTGGGCTGGCAACTGGGCTTCCACAGCCTCTTGCTGGGCACGTGATCATGGGACGTCATTCATGAGTCACTTAAGAGTCTGCTGAGCTGCCATGATACTGCAGCAGTGTGATTCTGCCTGCAACGAGTTATCAAGATTTGTCAAATAGATTTTGTACAGTAGCAGAACATTGGTGCCTATCAAGCAGAGCAACAGTTGCCTCATGATCAAACCAGATTTTAAGCTTGATTCGAATTCAAGATAACAGCTCAAGCCCCTCTGTCACGATGCCTTTGAACCCACTTTTGTGCCTGACTTTGCCATATGCAGATGCAACTGGATGCCATTTGTGAAGGCACTTCTTACAACACTACTGCGCTGCAAATTCTAGCTCGAAGGCAGGACTTGTCTCCTCAACGAGTCCATGTGCCATGGCTTCCACTCTGCACCTCCGAACCTCGTCGAATAACTTGGTATGCGTCGTATTGGTGCATCTTTGATCGAGTTTTGTGCAAGCACCAGTTGACTTTTGGCAAGTCAAGCAAGGGACTTTGGGAGCTTGTCTGCTGACCACGGCCAGCTGCTCACATGAATCATATTCACACAAGCATGTTAGAAATTGTGTGCTCTGACTTCAATCTAGTACCAACAATGAAGTTAGGTTGATGCTACTGTCGCAGTGCAAGCAGCAGATGTTGAGAACTTGGTTAGTAATCAAGCTCGACCTGTTATGACAGATTTACGAACGCATTTATGCCTCTTTGCACGACCTTGCTCGTGATGTTTGGCAGGGAACCGCTTGCAACTACGTCTGCAACAGCGCTATATTGCCTTCACGATGCCGCTCGCAGAGGTCGTTATCGTTCGAAAAGCAACACAGAGCTGCTTGACCAACTTTCGTTTGACCAGATGCTAAACTCGCTTCGTGCGCACGGCGGTGTGCAAGCAAGGGCTACAAAAATGTGAAAGCTCATGATCCTGACGCGCAACTTGCGAAATTGAGCAGTTGCTTTTGTCCATGCCACCGTCCTGCTACCAAGCAAGAGGTGATCAGCAGCTGACTCTGTAGTAAAGCAATCAACAGTCCAGTCAGCAATATGCTTGAGCGAGTATGGATCATGGAAGAGCTCAACATACTGAACACTATAGACAATCCTGTTGTGGTGTTTGTACCAAACATCTCAAGGTAAACTCTGCTTGCCTGCGGCTAGCTTTTACCATGATGCAGTGTGTGCTACTTAAAGCCTGACAAAGCACCAAAACATACATTACACAGATAGGACTCAAGGAGCTGCTGCCTGTCTGCAGCCTGCAAGGCGCACAGTCCACATACAGGTGCCTGTTTCAGAACGCAGAATGCTTGGCAAAAATGGGCACAGCTCGAAAACAGCAGGAATATCTAGGCGCTCTAGCGCAGATGCCGCAAGACAAGCAGCAAGCTTGGGCTGACTGGGTGACACGTGTGCTGGTAAGCCTGACTCCTAATGTTTGTGCTGGCACACCGTCCGTCTTCCTATGTAAACAGCACTTGGCATATGTCAATCCAACATCTGCACAGCTTGCACAGAAACTCGACCATTATGCAAAGCTTCTGATGTGCAACTTAAACCTGCTTTATTCCTTAGAGGCTGACGATGCATGTATATGGGTTGATAGCAGCTGTAGCAACATGATCAGCACCTTTGTGAAGTGGCTGCCACCTTGCTGCTTGTGGTGCTGAATGTTACCAAATGCAGGTCAGCCAGCGGCTGGAGGAGGTTGCGCAGCTGCAGGATGTACTGCGACCTGTCTTTCAGTTGCCAGAGCGCACAGAATCCATCATGCTTATCAGCAAGGTACAGGAACGCTTTCATGCAAGTGTACACTCTCATGCAAGTGCAGCCAATGCTTGCAATTTTTTCTGCAATTGCAAACAAGAATTTTGTCATGCGCATGACACGATTTGGCCTGAGTGTAGATCTGGACATCTGCATGTTTCAGGACAGCTATTGAGTAAAATGCTGCACGGATGCTACTAGCATGGCATAGGGTTTTCAACAGCTTAAGACACACTTGTAGTCTGCTGCAACGGCATATCTCAACTCTGGTAACATCCCTGTGGTGTACTGTATCTGCTGCAGCAAAGCATGTATGCAACGCTGACCAATGCGGCATTGATTGCTGTGTACACAGCCAGCCTCAAGTTTGCTGCAACAATTGAACACGTGGTCTGAAGCAGAACTTGATGCAGCCAATCAAGATCAGGCTGCGGCATGGTGTGGAGACAGCCATCATGTGCCAGATCAAGCCCCACCAAGACATGGGCTTGGTGCGGCTCACTGCAATGGACAAAACCATACCAATCTTTGCACTCATGTTTGACAAAGACGGCCACTTACTGCAAGCTAATGCAGCTGCGACAGAGAAGTATTGCGCCCTTACCCTTGGTGGGTACACCTTCTCAACCTTTGCATCCAATCACTGCCCATGATTGTATGCACCTGAGGGCTCAATTTCTGCATTGAAGCTAGCAAATGCACAAATGGACCTTCATGCCCCATTGCATCGTGTTCAGGCTCGCTGAGGTTTTCCCGGCTTTCCCAACATTCACTAGCTACGAAGGGCTTGCATGCATGACCTGTTAGTGGCCAAGTGAGTAATAGTACTCATGCTGTGCAGGAGGGGGGACCATGCACTTTAGAGATGTTTTCTTGAGCGGCAGCTTCCCTGGTGAGCTTTTGATCCATAATTCATGCCTGTCCGTTCCCCCAAGCTTATTCATGTCAATCTGAACCTGTTGCCTTCTGTGTTTGTAGCATGATTTTGGTGCGGCTTGCATGATTTGTTCACAGCTCATCTGCCAAGACTGCATGTGACATTGCAAAGTGTAAAGCAGCTGCTGACAGCATCTAGCAATAGTCTACAGCTAGCCTCGTCACAGGGGCAACAGCCCATGACTACGCAACCTTGCTCTGCTTGCCATGCCATACACCAAGTCATTAAGGCTCCTCAGCACCAACAGCACTGTGCAAAAGCACAGTGCTGTGATATTCATCCGTCTCCCTTGTACAAATCTTACGACATTCATCCATATTACAATTCTGCCTAATGGTGATTACAGGGGGTGAAGCTGAGGCTGATGCTGCTTACAAAGCAGCATATGACGCCATCTTTGTTCAGCAGCTGGAATCCTTCAGGGTGCCCATGCCCCGCATTAGCAGGAAGACTGGCAAGCAGAAGTGGTCCATGGTTGAGATGTGGCCCTTAGCTGTAAGCAGCTTCTATCTGTACATACGCAAGCATGCACATGCGTTCACAGCCTGCATTGTGGCTTCAACAAAAAAGCCCTCAAGCAGAAGTGGTCGTGGTGGAATGTGGCCCCTAGCTTTTAGCCCAGCTCCTGTCTATGGATGCTTGCATATGCATGCACATCGTAGCCTGCTTGTGGCTTCAACAAAAAGGCCCTTAAGCAGAAGTGGTTATGCTGGATGTGGCCTATAGTTGTGCTCCTGTCTATGGGTGCTTACATAGCATGTACAACAATAGCCTGCATTTAGGCTGCAGCATGAGGCTTAGCCAGCAGAAGTGGTCCACGTCAAAATAGGGCCCTTGGCTGCAAGGCCAGCTCATGCTTCTGCATGCTTGCACCTGCACGCACATCGTAATGTAGTGAAGCATTACATTCCAATCAGGCCTGCATCTGTCATAACTCATCTGACTCATCCTGGATGTACACATGATTACCCTGAAACATAGTGCGTACATCCTGGCTTGCATCACAGAGCAAATGCTGGTCAAGCTCTATGAGTCAGTGGCTGGCTTCAGAAGCCACTAGAGCTCATTGATGAGGTGCATTGCTGTCCACAATCACTAATTGTGCCAATGAGCATGCAGGCTAATGGCAGGTTGTCAAAGTCAATGCTGCAGCAGCATGTGCTGCTGACTTGCCCATCATCAGCAACTTGATGGAACACACTCATGTTTCTATGCATAACAGCTCCTGAGGCATGGCAGCAGAAGCCCTTTTACTCACCCACACAGGTTGGGTATGTAACATGTTTCAGTAGCGGAATGCAACGCTGTGACATCAAGTGTTGTGCCTGCAGGACCCAATCACTGGTTGCCCTGCCATCTTGCTGGTTCTGCACAACATCACGCAGCAGAAGGAGCTGGAAGCGCAGCTGGCCGAACGCCAGGAAGCCCTTCAAAGGTCAGCACACCCGCCACCCCTCTGCCTTTGATGCAGTGACTTCTCCATATAACGATTGCTTTGGTCTACCAAAGAAATGATCCTTACATCAAATTGTCCTAACAAACAGGTACCACTGCAGGCAGAATGCAGTGACTGGTTTTCAATTGCATTGTGCTTAGTTGGAAAATGTCCTTACATCGAGTGTCCTTACAAGGAGAAGTTACTGTACATTGGCCTGATGCCAATGGCCATGTTCCTTGACATCAATCCGGTGTCAGTGACTGCAATCATCAACATCCCCGCGGAGACATATGCTCAACAAGCTCTTCCAGAGTACCTGTTGCAGAACCTGGAAGTGCTCAACCTTCATTCTTTTGTTGCTGTGATTGATGTGCTGGTTGCTATTCTCAGTGTTGCCAATGCATTGCTCAGCTGCATAAGGGCAATGATGATTTGGACCAGAGCAGGGTCCAGGTGGAGAAGCAGACAGCAGCCATTGGGAAAGAGAAAAGGCTCATTGTTTTCATGCCGGTCTTGTCGAAGTACTGCGCAACTGTACAGGGAGAAGAATGATCTGGAGCAAAACCGGGTTCAGATGCAGAAGCAGACAGCAGTCATTCAGAAGGGAAAAGCGCTCATTGTTTTTATGCCAGTCTTGTCAAAGTATTGCGCAACTGTACAGGGAGAACGATGATCTGGAGCAGAACAGGGTGCAGATGGAAATGCAGACAGCAGCCATTCAGAAGGAGAAAGAGGCCTTTCAGCAGGAGGCTCTTGAGTTGGCAAAGCGCTTGGAGGCTGTCATTCATGACAAGTTTTTGCCCAAGAGCCATATTGATGCTGATACTCCCATTGACAAGACTCTGGACTTTTTGCATGCCTTTGTTGCGGTGAGTCACTGAGTGGGTAGTGGGCTTCAGATGCTTGCATGCCCAGAATGTTGTGAATTCACACCTTTGACAAGCACTTCAACTGCTGCTCTTGAGCTGGCAAAGCGCTGGGAAACTGTCACCTATGACAAGTTTCTGCATGTATTGACGTTGACGTCCCAATGGAAAAGACCCTGGACGTTGCCTGCCTTTGTTGAGGTGGGTCCATTTGTGGGGTTGCTGGCATGTTGCTGTTATCCTGCGCTGTTTGCATGCCCCTGTTGCCTTCAGTGCACTCGTCGCCACGTTGTTTGTGTGCTCTGATACTTTCACATAAGTCTTGCTGGTATCAGCTACCCTTGCTTGGCGTTAGATGTGATCTCACCAGTCGGCATCAGCTCAACTCTGCTGTATATGTTACGTACGTGCAGAGTTCCACAGCTCCTCAACACAGGACTATGATTGAGCAGATTTGCACTGAATGCTGTTTTTTTGGGCGACGCTGCTCTCATTTAGGAATGGGTCAGGGACAGAGGCTCTCCCACTGGCTCCAAAGAGGATAGCCTTGATTGTCACGTTTTCTAATTTTGGTTGTGATGCACAGGGAGAGAACCCATCAGTGCAGTCAGCTTTGGATATCTACCACATCTTGACGGAGTCCAACACAGACTTGCGGCAGCCTGTGGGCTTGGAGAGCCAGCTGCTGAAGGAGAGCAGCATGGACAATGAAGTCGGCATGTCTATGCTACAGCTGCTTACGGTACACACCAGTTGCTCATGCTTTGCTGACAGACTGCCTGGACCATTGCATGAAGTTTGCGTTTGAGCTTTGTTGGCAGTGGCACTAGCATGTCCACGCTGCAGCTGAACACAGTGTGCGCTTGTTCACTGCTCATTTGTCCCTGTGGTCGGCTCCTGTTTGAAAATGCAAATGTACCATCTCAATAATGCACTGTGGGGCAAAGCAAGGAAGCTGGCATGTCAAAGCTGTCACTGCTTGCACTGTGATTGCCCAAATTGTAGTTACTTGTGTGTGTTGTGAGGATGCTTCATGCATGGTAACAATGTCCAAAGTTGGCATGCCCATGCTGTAGCTGCTCATTGAACTTGCTGTTGGTGCAATAGCTGTGAACAGGACTTGCTCACACACCCCTTTCACAATCAGTGCATTGCTCTCTTTGAGGAAGGACAGAATTTTGTTCTTTCATCGTCAAATTGAGTTCAAGTCTCTGGTTGCAGGGTCCTGCAGCCTTTAGGGATGGGCAGATACCAGATGGTGAGACCAACCCTGCGCCCAAGTCCCTCTCCCGCCAAGCCAGCATGCTGAAGCCTACTGACCGCTGCCAGAAGGTGCTCATCAGCGAAGCCTCCCTCACAGCCTCACCCACTCCCCAGGTGGAACGGCTGCTGCAGGTCGGTCATTTCTGACTGTTTGAACAGTGAATAAGGCATTACAAACACCAATTTTGCTGAGAAAAGCAGATTTGGCCATCATCTGACAGCATGCTGAAGCCCATTGACCACTGCCAGAAGGTGCTGAACCACAGCCTTCATAACCCCACAAGCGGAAAGGCTGCTGCATGTCAGCCATTTCCTGTTGATCCAAAAGTCACGACAATTGCTTGCATTGCTCAAGGTCTGGATTGCACAAAGCAGCAGTTGGAACTTTACCAGCATCTGATAGCAAGGCCTCCCTCACAGCCTCTTCTAGTCTGCAACTTTGAGAGGCTGCTGTAGGTCAGCCATCTGTTTCTTGCTCTTGTTCTAACGAATTTTACTGTATTTGACCACGTTTTGTGTGTAAGACAAGACCATTCTAACCCAGGCCAGCTTTGACTGCAGGACGCAGAGACAAACTGGCAGTTTGACATTTTTGCCCTGGAAGATGAAGCTCAGGGGCACGCTCTGTCGATGCTCAGCTACTACCTCTACAACAAGTATGTGGACTTGGACAGGTTCAGCATGAGCAGACCAAGGCTGGCCACCTTCTGCCGGGTCATTGAGCGGGGATACGACTCCAGCAACCCATATCACAACAGGTGAGTTAGTCAGTCTGACATGCTCACAGGGCTGGTGAACGCCCTCCCATACCTGGCAGTACCGTTGTGTTCAATTTTGGCATGAGCAGGTCAAGGCTGCTCACCTTCTGCAGAGTCATGGAGCGGGGTTATGACTCCAGCAATCCATATCACGACAGGTGAGTCAGTCAGTCTGACATGCTCAAAGGGTTCATGAACACCCTCGCATACCTGGCAGTATCTTTGTGTTCAGTTTTGGCATGAGCAGGTCAAGGCTGGTCACCTTCGGCTGTGTCATTGAGCAGGGCTAATGACTCCAGCAACCCATATCACAACAGGCATGCCAAATTTCCAACAGCCTCAGAGCTGATGCATGCTTCCAGGCCTATGAGTACTCATTTGTGAGCAAGCTGGCGATCTTTTCTGCAAGCATGTGCTAGAATGAGCAGGTCAAAGCTTCTGCAGAATCACTCAGAGGGGATACGACTCCAGCAACCCATACTAAATTAGATCAGTCGTGTCAGCAAAGCTCATAGGTGCTTTTTGTCAAGTCGACTGACATGGTGTCTGACTGAAATGGTGCTGTGACTGTACAAAGCACCTGCATGTGGCATCTGTGTCAATCAGCTGTTGTATAGCCCACTCGTGGTGTCCACGTCAAGTTACTGTTGTGCGAATGACCCACATGCTGATGCATCGTGGCAGCGTAGTCAACATCATGACCAAGCTACGAGTTAGAGCCACCTTCTACACATAAGATGTGTCATCTGTTGTGCAGTATGCATGTGGCGTCTGTCGTGCAAATGACCCACATGCTGATGCACCACAGCGGCATCATGACGGAGGCTCAAGTCAGTGCCATGTGACATGCAGCACGCATGTAACATCTGCGTGAGAAGCGTCAGACAAGTATGCAGCACGCATGTGACTTCTGCTAACAAAGTATTATCTGTTGTGCAGCACGCATGTGGCATCTGTGGTGCAAATGACCCACATGCTGATGCACCACGGCGGTGTGATCAACATCATGACAGATGCTCAAGTCAGCGCTACCTATTACGCAGCGCTCATCCATGATTTTGAGCACTTGGGCGTCAACAACGACTACCTGATCAAGTCGTTTCACCCCTTGGCCATCATGTACAATGACCAATCGCCGCTGGAGAATCACCACATAGCTGCAGCAGTCAGGGTCATGCTGAGGCCTGACTGCGCCTTTGTCAAGGTAAGCCGGACTCATACCACGTGTTTGCTGCTAGAGAAGCACCATAAAGCTGCACCACTAAGGGTTGTGTTAAGGCCTGACCGCGTCTTTGAGGGTGAGCTCATCAAGTTGCTCCATGCCCGGGTTGTTATATGCAATGACCAGTTGCCACTTAGAAACTTCCATGCAGCTGCAGCAATTGGGTCAGGATGAAGCGTGAATGCACATTGTCAGAACAAGCTTACTGATGCTGCTGAGACTTGAGTGAGTGCATGTTTTAATTTGTTCCTTCAAGTCATTTTACCCTTTGGCCATTATGTACAATGGCCAGTTGCCGCTGGAGAATCATCACATGGCTGCAGCAGTAAGGGTCATGTTCCTGCCTGCATCTTTGAGGGTGAGCTCATCAAGTTGCTCCATCCCCTGGTCATTATGTACAATGACCAGTTGCCACTTGGAACTCCGCACAGCTGCAGCAATTGGGTCATGATGAATCTTGAATGCACTGTCAGAACATTGTCAGAACATTGTCAGAACACTGTCAGAACAAGCTTACTGGTGCTGCTAAGGCTTGACTGTGCGCATGTTTCAGTTTATTATAGTATATTAGTCCTTCAAGTCATTTCACCCTTTGGCCGTCATGTACAATGACCAATCGCAGATGGATAAGCTGCAGCAGTCAGGGTCATGCTGAGGCCTGACTGCGTCTTTGTCAGGTTCAATTCTGATCACAATGATTACTTCCTGAAGAGTTGAGTTCACATGTGGAATTCTGAATTGTGGAGAGACAAAACTGGGCTTTTGTTAGGATAATTTCATCAGCTTTTCAATGCTCTGGCCATTATGCGCAATGATCAATAGCTGCTGAAGAAGCACCACATAGCTGCAGCAGTCAGGGTCATGCTAAGGCCTGACTGTGCCTTTGTCAAGGCAAGCCGGACTCATACTTCTTGTCTGCTGCTAGAGAAGCACCATACAGCTGCAGCAGTCAGGGCCATTGTAAACCTGACCTTGCGTTTGTTAAGCTTAAGTTTATGAAGTCATTACATCTCCTGGCCGTCATGTGCAATGACTAATTCCTCTTGGAGAATCACGGTATAGCTTTGGCGGTTAGGACATGATGAGACCCAAGATGCGAGATTGTTAGGGTAAGTTGCACGGGGCAAAGGGCTGTGTGACATGGGTTATGCTATGGCCTGACTGCTCTTTTGTGAGAATGGATTGATGTTTATAGGCAAGATGTCAGCTATGGATGTAGTTTCATGGACTGCAATTTACATGTATATGTCTGTGCAAAGCAACATGTGCTGGCTAACACATACACTTAAACGCCTTCATAAGAAGCATGTTTGCCCATGCCACTACCCACTTCAGCACTTAGCTGCACATCTTATTGGTTTATCAGCTCTGCAATACAACAATTGGCCACAGCTGTCTGATGGCGGCATGTTGTGCAGGATTTTCGTATAGAGACTCAGACCCTGTTCAGGCCAGTGGTGATTAACGAGGTGTTGGGCACAGACATGAAGAAGCACTTTGACATCCTGTCCAGATTCCAGGTAATCCAGACTGATGCCAACAAGTGCTGGGAAACGACTGCTATGGCTGTGGCCCTGTTTTTTGCTTATGGTGTGTGTTTGTGCTATGCTCAAGGCCATGCCTGCCAGCAGATTTGCATGGCTTCCTGTCAGCATTGTCACATGCCATCATGTTACACTGAAGCTGATTGAGGCAATTGCAGGTAAGCCAGACTGACGCCAACAGGTTTTGGGAAATGACTCCTATGGCCAGCCTGTCTTCTGGTCACGGCTTTTGTTCTTGCTGTGCTTGAGAGCATGTCTGAATGCAGACTTGCATGGCTTCCTGTCATCATTATAACCGTTTCTTTCACTGAAGCTGATTGGGGAGTTTGAATTGGGCTGCTTGCTGTTTTGCAGTCTTGGCTTCTTGCCATGCTTGAGGGCAGTTCACTCCTGACAATATTACTGGCCCCCTCCCCTCCCTCCCTCTCCCTTGCGCTTATCACCTACAACCCCTCCCATACCCTGTTCCCCTGCCACCCACCTCTTCTTTCAGCCACCTATTTTGCATTTTGTTGCCCGGCAGAATGTCCTCAAGAGGGCCGCCCCCAACAGCGCCCCAGCCTCAGCCAGCAGCCAGGCACTAGCCACCCACACCATCAGCAGCCCTGGGCCCCCTGATGGCAGGGGGGCCCAGCCATGAGGGGCTTGCAGAGAGACTTGTTATGCCTTTGTAATGCCCTGTAGAATGCGCTCAAGAGGTCAGCCTCCAACAGCGATCCCGCCTCTGCCAGCAGCCAACCCCTAGAAGCCCCAGCCACCAGCCCCCTAATGGCAGGGGGCCTCAGCCTGTGTGTCACCACTGCACCACCCTTTTGAGCATGCTGGAATTTGTATTGAAGATGCACATCATTTTTGCAGAATGCCTTCAAGAGGTCAGCCCCCAACAGCGCCCCAGCCTCTGCCAGCAGCCAAGCCCTAGAACTCCCAACCACCAGCAGCCCTGGCCCGCCTGATGGCAGGGGGCCCCAGACTGGCATGACAGATGCTGTGGACTGGGACAATATCAAGCCAGATGACAAGATGCTAGTCTTCCAGGTATGTGGTGCGGCCAACCCTGTCATGGCTTGGGCTGGTCTGTGCATTGAAACAATACAACTAACATACATTCTCAGTGGTCTGTCAATGCCCGTCAGTGCACTGTGCCTCTCAACAGTTTGCTCAATCCCCAGAAGTGCAAGGTGCCTTGTATATGCTGCACATTGCCTTTGCATATGCTGCACAGTGGTGCTGGCCCCATTGTCTGCACACCTTCGAGTTGCAGAAATGGATCTGTTGTATGGCGTACAGAAACAGGGTGAAGCTGCCTGTCACCTACCTTGCACTTGCGCAGGCATGGGTGTCAATCAATCAATCAATCAACGCTGCATAGTTCCTCTGTGGAGCTGAGTGTAGGCATGTTGGCTGCTGCTGCATACTTGTCTGTTGAAAAACAGCAGTTGCAGGAGTTGTCTCCTGCCACAGCTGTGGCCTGACTGCCTGTGGCTTTCTGTCCTTTGCTGCCAGACTACCTTGTTGGGTGCCATAGTGATGTGAGCGTGAACTGTCTCATTGCAGCAGCATTGTGTGGTGTGCACTGCAAAGTGCCAGGGCTATTGCTGACACTTTGTTATGTGCTGAGGCTGTTCAAGGCACATGTGTTTTATAGCCTGCTGCCTTGCATAGATGCTCCCATGTGGCTGCCTCCATGCAAACACTTGCCTTTTGCAAGTCTTGCACAATGTCTGACCAGCAAGCAAATTGACTAAAAAGCAATGTTAAGACATGGCGAATGAAGTGATGCATCAAAAAAGACTGTGTGGCAATGATCATTGCGCAACATGAGCCCAATACTCTGATTCTTCCACCACCTTCAAACTCTCTCCTTCAGATCATATGTACTGCATAGCTGTAGAAGGATTGCTTCTGTTTTGCCTTTGCCTTGCAGAGAAGTGCCCTTGTTGCTTGCCATAGGATTTGCTGACATATGCTGGTCTCCATTGCTGTTGTGCCGATCGTCAGCAGACATGACGTTCATTTGTTGTGTGCATGTTATGCCTTATTGATATTGCAATGTGACCTTTGCTTTGAACGTGTTGAGCAGATGCTGTTGAAGTGCGCCAATGTTGGGCACTTGGCAGCAGCGCCATCATGCATGCAATGTCTTATTGATGCCATTGGAATTGCTATGTGATATTTGTGGTAAATATATTGTGCAGATGTTGCTGAAGTGTGCTGATATTGGGCACCTAGCAGCAGCGCCATCATGCATGCAATGTCTTGTGGAATGGCCGTGTGGCATGTGCTGGGACTGTGATGCGCAAATGTTGTTGAAGTGTGCTGATATTGGGCACTTGGCGGCAGCGACATCATGTATGCGATGTTTTGACATACCACTGAATTTGCTATGTGACATTTGTTGTGAATATTATGTGCAGATGTTGCTGAAGTGTGCTGACATTGGGCACTTGGCAGCAGCCCCTAGGACTCACAAGCGGTGGGCCTACCAGCTGGAAGAAGAGTTCTTCCTGCAGGTCAGATAGCTGGCTTCTGAACTTCATATATGCTTTTGCATCAGCACACTGTTCAATCTGGACACTGCATCAATCAGGCTGCAGAACCACAGCCTTTGCCTGCACAACTACAAAGCTGAAGTTGTGTCACTTGCTGGCTCTAGATGGAGCTGTGCGTCAGAGTTGTCTTCAGATATTTGCTACTTTGCTTGCTAGTGTGTCATCAGCTTGCATGGCTCATGTAGCTTTGCGGCATGTCGCAACACTAATTCTGTTTCATATCGCCAATGGCTCATGGCTCAATGACTCATCAAGGTTGAGGCAATGAATGCCCTGCCCCAGGTGACTACCTTAGCTGGCTGTTCCAAATTTCTGCTGGCTTGATTGGTGCGTTGCTGATTTGTGAATTGATTGGTGACTTGACTGTGGCATGTCATTGCTTGGTTTATCGAGTGATGGGTGACCTGACTGTGGCATGTCTGCACAGGGCGACAGGGAGAAGGAGATAGGGCTAAGTGTGAGCCCCCTCATGGACAGGAAAAACAAGGGAGGCATCACACGCTCTCAGGTCAGACGTCTGCTGCACACCTGATACATCCAGTATGCGCTCAACGCCTGCTGTCCAAAGCCATGCCTGTCATTGTCAAGCTCCTGCTGTGCATGACCCCTGTTTGGATGGCGGCCTTGTTGCTGACTTATTTCCTTCCAAGCATCACACGATCTCAGGTCAGACACCTGCTGCACACCTCACACATGCAGTATCTGCTCACCGCCTGCTCCTGAGTTGTCGTCGTCCTCATCAAGCTGTTGCTTTACAAACACTTTGAGCCATGCTGCTATGCATGCTTTGCTGATTCATGCTGATGCCATGCTGCTATTCATGCTGTAAATTGCACTCTGCGCCATGCTGCTGTCCATGCCATGCTGCTGTCCATGCCTTGCTGCTATTCATGCTGATGCTGTGTGGATGCCATGCTGATTCATGCTGATGCCATGCTGCTGTTCATGCTATAAATTGCACTCTGAGCCATGCTGCTACTCATGCATTGCTGCTATTCATGCTGATGCCATGCTGATTCATGCTGATGCCATGCTGCTATTCACGCTACAAATTGCACTCAGAGCCATGCTGCTATAAAGAAGGCCTTGCTGTTACTGAGCCGATCCTCTTGAAAGCACCACAATCAAACTTCTACAGCAGACAATGCACATGTGTCATGCAAGATTGCTTGTCAGTCCCACTTGAAGATGCAATTTGCAAGAGTTCCTGGTGCTGTAAGGCTGAGTCAACAGTCACTGCTCACTGACATTCTTTGACCAAATTCAGAAACTTTTTGTGTTCTGATGGCACCTCACGCATGCATGACAGCGGCTGGCCTACACCTTGAGGTTTGAACACATTATCAGTTTCTTCTGTTATTCAATCAAGCTGATTGACTCTGAAAGCTGCCTGGTTACGCAGATGGGCTTTTTTAGCATTGTGGGGCTACCTATGTTCAATGCAATGGCTGACCTGTTTGATGGGGCTCGACCAATGCTGGAAGGGGTTCTGGCCAATTACAGAAGCTGGGAAGCTGCGGCAGCAGCTGCTGAGGTGGAACCAGATGCAGCATGAGTTACAAGGGTAAAGGGTTGGAGCGCTCAATGCATCTCAATCAGGAGAATTCAATGATCTTTCCCTTTATACTATTATTCTTTTGGAGACAAGGTAGCTGTGAAAGTGCTGCAGCTGCAACTGTAGCGGGTTCATGTTGATTCTGAGTGCTGTCATTATCTTTACGGACACCGGATACAACATTACTGGGGTGCTTGAATGTGTAGGTATAGTCATTAGCATTGTTTTGATTTCATGAAAGTATGCCAACAGCGTTTGATGGGGCCCAGACATGCTGTTTGCAGTTGGGTTTCTTCCAGAGTGCAGCTCTTTGTTCGTGCTGGTTGCAGTTGGCACAGCATATCAGTCTATTGAGTGTGCACCATATTTTGCTGCAAATGCTGGTGCACATGTCTTTCAGTACGCTGCTTATCAGAAGCATTATGCTATAAAGCGCTAGTTTGACAGCGTGATGTGAGATTCACTTTGTGATATACTGGGTGAAGGATAATGACTGTTGATTAGCGTAGAGGGGAAAGTTGAACATACTAAGTCCAACTTGGGTCGTATTGCAACTGTAAACATTCACATAAACTTGCATGCAGCTGTCAATGTTTCACGCCTATAAAAGATTTCACAGCAAGTCAACATCATTCTGCTGATCATATCTGATGCACCTGGGGGCCTGCAAAGCATTGATCAGCATGACCATTGCCGCATGAGAAAGTAATGAAAAATGACACCAGGCACAGAAAGTAGATCAGGCCTTGCAGATCTAGCTAGCATACACATCATGCGCACAGCCACAACCTGGCTACAGTAGGTGCAAGATAGCACATGAAAGAAAATGGTGGCAGTGTACAGAGCTGGGCTATATTGCTGTTGTGTCTATTGTAGTTTCGGATGCACTCACTGCAGGCGTCTGTCTGATTTTGACTCTGTCATCCTGCAGTACTGATAGCGATGGCGCTAGGAGCTGCGTGTACCTATCGAAGTATAGCAATTGCTTGAGCAACAAGCCAAATTCCCTTGGGAAGCGGATGCCATGTTTGTCACCCACTTGAACAATCTGCAGTAGCAACAAACAGGCTCAAGGTTGTTCCAGCAGAAGGCATTGACAGTGAACATGCCCAAATAGCACCCCAATTAGATATAAATGTATACAGGCAAATCAAGTATGTGCGACATGAAGTTGGTGACAGCCAAGTTGACAGCAACAAATGCTGCAGCTTCAAGCTTATGACATGTAGCATTCTGGTCTGCTGCTACTCATAGAGGCTCTCATCACGATGGCTGACAGCATACGAACTTCTTTTCTGTTCTTTTTCATCAGTAGCAGGACCCCATTACCTGCAGCATGAGCTTGTTGACGCCAGCATCGCTAGCCATGCTTGCTGCCGCTGCCTGGGGGTCAGCTCCCGGCTGCATCAGCTCGCCCATGTTGAGCGCATCAGCATTGGTGAACAGCTCTCGCAAGTCCTGAGCAAAGTCCTGCAGAATGACTTACAAACGCTCAGCTAAGTCAAGCTTGCAGGTGCACGTGCTCTCGATTACAGTCAAGCATAGCTACCCAATGAGCCAAGAGTTTAGGACCAGAACTGGAAGAGCTTTCCCAGTCTAGAATCTGTCAGCATGCATTTGTACGGTCAGTCTAGAATTGACTCATATAGCACCCTACGCATGGCCAGCATCAGCTATGTAGCTTACAATGACAATGCTACATGCACTGTTACCCAATACAGCAGACACAAATGCTTTAAGCTCTGGCTTTTGGTACAGGCTGCGCTTTTGCAAGATTCTGTATGATTGCTCAAGACATGGAGAAAGCATATTTTCAAGGACAGGCTCTGGTCAAGAGCCAAGATTTGCACTGTGAACACAATCTGCGCTTGTGCCCACACTGTCTGTCCATAACAAGAGCAAGTGGACTGCAAGGCATATGTAGAAACAGGACAGGCAACAAGCAAAAATTCTGCAATCTTCAGCAAAGCAATGCTTGCAGCAAGCTCACCTGAACAACAACCTTGTCTTGTGTGACACCCATGGTGATCAAAGCACGTGCCATAGTGTTGTAGTCTGCTGTCATGGTAGACATCAGGAACGCCTCCATAGCTTGAAAGGTGACTGGGGAGATTTTGCCCACTATGCCAAAGTCAATGAAACCAACGCGACCGTCTCTGAGGACCAACAAATTGCCTGTAGGAAAAACAGGATTGTACAGCCCATTTGCACAGCGTCAGAAAAGCATGAAAGCAAGTATGTCTCCACAAGATTCATGACCAGGCAAGTAGGCACAGCGCATTTTCCATTGAGGTGTACCATGAGCTCAGATACGGTAGCTGTGCTGATTTGTCGCATTCGCCGCGCCAGAGGCCATTGCAAAGCTGGCCTAAGCAGCAAATGAGTATGCTGGCAGCAATAGCCGCAAGAGGATTCTTGATTAATCACAGACTGGAACAGACTGTTCCATATGTAGATCTCAACAAAATCCATAATACTGATAGACGCTCTGTAAGCTGAAAACCCAAAAGTTTGAGTGAAGACATTGCAGCATGAACTCAGAGGCTAGTAACAGATGACGAGTACTTGCTTGCCATGCAAACGCCTGAGCAGGATGCATCTCCTCAAAAAAGGCGCTTTCAGACATCAAGGGGTGATGGTCTAAGCAGATGGTGTTGACAGTCACCTGCGTGAACATCTGCATGAAACGTCTCGCAGCCAAGCACGCTGCCGAACCAGGTGTTGAGGGCGGTGATGAGGGTTTGCTCAGGGTCTGCCGAGCTCATGCTTTGGATGGCTGCAAGGTCTGTGAGAGGCACGCCATGCAACCTGTCCATCGTCAGAAGCCTGCAGTAACACGCAGGTGCTCAAGCATGCCTGAAAATACAAGTACATGGTGGCACTATGTCTGACATCACTTGCAACATGGCAGAAAATTCTGTGACAGGGACGCCAGGCAACCTGTCCATATTGTCAGTAGCCTGCAGTAACACACAGGTGCTCTAAAAGGCCTGAGAGCACAAGCAAATGGTCGCATTTGTCTGACATAAATGGCAGCATGACTGCCTGAATAGTGAACATCAGCCGTGAAGCTGAAGATGGCTGCTGCTGTTCAAGCAAGCTGTCCACAGTCAGCAGCCTGTAATGACACACAGAAGCTTGAGCATTCCTGGACATGGGCAGTGCGTCTGACATGATTTGCGACATGGCACTCTGCTAGGTGAGTACCGAGGATATGCAACAGCAATGAAGCTGAAGATGACTGCCAGGTCTGTGAGAAGGATGCCATGCAGTCTCGCATCATCAACAGCCTGCAGCGACCTGCAAGTGCTCCAGCATTCCTGCACCTTATGCATCAGATTGCAACATGACCTTTTCTAGTAGTGCACTGGACATACGCGGCAGTGCAACAAAAGGTGTTTGCAAGAACTGTCAACAAGCACCCTTACTAGGCTGTTGGCCTGTCAAAGGCAGTCATGCAGCTGAGTATGACTACTGCTGTTCTTGCAAAAACAGAGGTGACAACAACCCTCAAAACCACAAGGCTGCTGATGTAGGCAAGTCTGTTTGCACAGTTAGCTGCATTCACCTTCTGCTAGACAGCTGCTTGTACACAAATGGACAGGTGGCGCCTTGCCGCATGCCGGTGTTGTCTAGATATGTGGAGAACTGCTGTATGTGGCGAGCTTCCTTTCTGAAATCCACTTCATCCAGCATGCTGCTTCTGATGTCAGAGACAATGCCAGCAAGGGATGCTCGAGCCATCTCTGGGTTGAGGATCTCAAACAGCTTTGTTGCTATGAGCAGGAAGTTGAGATCAGTTGTAAGGATGTCTTCTACGCCAGGTTTCAGGACCTTCAGAACAACTTCCTTCTGGCTCTCCCGCAGTACAGCTGTGTGTACCTGAGCTACTGAGGCCGTGGCCAAAGGATTCTGGTCAATGGAGGAAAAGACAGCATCTATGGGCTGTGTCAGCTCCTCCTGTATGGTCTTTTTGATGGTGTTCCATGGCACAGGGTCTGTTTTGTCAAGACATTTCTGAAACTCCAGTACGTAGACTTGCGGAAACAATGTGGGTGAAGATGCTATGAATTGTCCCAACTTGATATAGGTTGCGCCAAGCTTTTCAAACAACTTTCTGAGTACAGTTTCTGTTGGAAGCGGGCGGCCACGCTGTGCGCTGTGTGCATACTCCCTGCAGCAACAAGGTGCACAACTTTGAGCTGTGAAGAGTTTGACTTTCTGCTGGTGCAGTGCACGGTGTGAGACTGAGCCACGTGATCAGTATAGCGACATACAACATGAATGGCTTTGCCGTATAATTACAAGATGCGTGCAGTACATGGCTGGACGTGGGCAAGTCACATATGTACCTGAGCTTTACCTGCCTATGCTAGCGAACGCGCCTGCTGCTTGTATTGAGCGTGCAAACCCCTTGGGGCCTGTCTGTAGAGCAGTGTCAAAGACCTCTCGGCCCAGACTGAAAAGCTGTTCAACTTGCAGTGATTGTGCTTGAGATCGCCTGCGTCCCTGTGGCTGTGCTTCGGACGTCGCAGCCCGCGCTAAGACCGTGAATTTTCGCATTCTTTGACGTCCCAGCACATGTCTGGAAGTGGTGTGACAAGAATGCAAGCAGGGACAAGCAAGTTGTCGCGCTTGAGGCAGTTGCAAATGCATTTCACTGTATGTGTAAGCAGGGTTCCTGGTATATAATGTCGCTTCAGCCTTGCATGGACACGGTGTGTGTTGACCTGCTAAAGTCACCTCTGAACTTAGAAGATTGGGATCGCTGTGGGGACACGAAAAGCGCAGGGACAAGCAAAATCCTTTAACTGGCTTCTACAAACTTGCAACTAGCAGTGCGTGATTCCGGATCGTGGGCGCTGCGTTGCCATTGCCATCTTCTCGTCTGTCAATCATGACCGATTCATTTTCAGCAAGGTACGTGACTTGATGCCAAGGCATCTTCTGATCAGTCAGGTGCAATCGGGTCAAGCAGCCAAACAAAAGAACAATCTGAATGTCTGGCACCGGCACTTGTTTGTTCTGCAATATCATTGGAGGTAGCGCGCCAATTTACGTCATTGGTGAGGACTCTGAACACTTAGCATTCCTGACCCCTTACCCCAACACTCGAGGAGTAACAGTGGTGGCCACCAAGAAACATCATCCCAGCTATGTTCTGGAAGCTGATGACAGCACCTTCATCAGCCTTCTGTTATTTGCCAAAAAATTGGGCAGGCAAATCGACCAGAACCTTGGTGTCCAGCGCACAGGCCTTGTTGCAGAGGGGTTTGGAATTGATCATTTGCATGTCAAGCTGTTTCCTATGCATGGCATGGAACCAGGAAAATGGAAGGCCATCAACTCAATGGACAGGACATTCTATACCAGCTATACTGGCATGCTTGCCACAAATGATGGGCCTCAAATGAGTCATGAAGAGCTTATCCAGATAGCACATCAGATTCAGGGTGAACCAAGCAGTTGAACAAAGCGCTGAAACCTGTGCAGATTGGTCCTGAGACCTTGTTTTCTCTGCATTATGACAACAGGAGCCTTATTTGACAGAGGCAGGCTGTGGAATTTACTAAAGTTGCATACAGGTGGTCATGTACCTGCACCCAACGCACTCAATCTGGCTGTTGCATTGGTATTTTCGAATCACCTTGTCCAGTCAGTGCTGGATACATCAGACTTTTGCAGCACTGTCTGTCAAACAGAACGTCGCACGTGCTAGCTGTCCCCCTGTGTATACAAGCACTACTCAAAGCATGCACAAAGCCAAGGACTGAAGGTTAGATGGAGCCAATTTGAAACACTACTTTACAGCACATCATCCCACAAAACTTCAAGAAGAATCTGGTGAAAGATAAAAGGAATGCAAGATCTATCCTGGCAAATGTCTAAGTTTGATTCTGCAAAACTGCCCTAGCTATGCCTGCCATGGGCAGCATGCTAGCTTTTATGGCGTGCTGATAGCATGAGCATCAGATAGTCTAGAGTACAGGAACGAAATGATCAGACTTGATCTCATCTGCAACTCAAACCACCAATATCATACATCTGGAAGCTAAAGCAACAAATTGTACAGCTACTGTAATGTACAGATCTGAAGGCTGAAAGGCAATTTTTCAGTCATTTTCCAGAGATTGTTTGTTTCGCAATGACACAGCCAGCTGCTGTGGTGTGGGCACATTTGACCCTTTCCGAAGCAAGACTACAACGCTGCGCACATCCTGGACATTTCTGAAGACGTCATGCGCATCACACTGCGCAATGAGTACCTGCAGTAGACCAAAACAAAGCTCAAGCCCATCTGCTTTCATATGCAGAGAGGCACAATAAAGTTTGGCAGCATGTCTGTCCAAATTGAGCCAGTTGACTGCCTGCAGGTACATAATCTTGTATACTACTGCCAAAGCAAGTGCATTTACCTGTGACGTGCTGTCAGCCTCCATGTAGTTGCTGTATCTTTCTGCGTCTGCAACATCCTCAAAGAGTACAAGGCCATCCTTGAGCTGATCCACCTGGATGATGGGCGAGCCATCTGGCCGCCGCCGTTTCAGCACCTACAATGATATACACACATGTCAAGAGAGCTGGATCATGCATGCATTGTTGTGTCAATTGTGGTGCAGATGTATGTCATCTGTCTGGATGAAAGGTGAAGACGGTGCGTGCTACAAACACAGCTCAAGAGCTCAGGCATTGTATGGCTGGCTTGGCCGCAAATAGGTTAAGCGTGGCTCAGACCCTTTGCCAACAGTTGGCAAAAGGTGGCAACCAGCATAGTGTTGCAACATTGCGCAGTGCACATTATACAAGCCAAAATGCTAAGGGCCGTCACCTTTGAAAGTTCATCTTCAGCAGCTGCCCAACTGACTTTTGTTCTGAGGGTGTATGTCAGTGGGACGTCTGTGCCAGGCTGTTGCTGAATGAGAACAAAGACTGGCCTTGACTGGACCCATGGACTGCCAGTGTGAATCTGTACAGGAGCAGAGAGAATGGCCTAGGAGATTGTCACACACATACTAATGCCAGGTTTGCATATTGTTAAGTGCTTACCTCGTAGCTGTTTTGCACTTGCTTCATCAGCTCTTGTTGCGCTTGCAAGTATCCCTCTGCATTCAAAGTCCGCAGCAGGTCTGCAGGACTTTCAAAAGTATGTCGTGTCTGCAGCAAATGCCACACAAATGATCCTGTCAACAATAAACAGTGTATCTGCAGAATTTGCCCAGCAAGCTTGCATGACCGCTTGCCTTCTGCAGCACTTCCTGCCTGCTTGCAGTCTGATCAGGTGGCGCTTCTACAAAGCCTGAGCTTTGTGATGTGACCCCTTCTCGTGAGCTTGGCGCGTCCCAAGCCCACTCTATGTCGTCCCAGCGATCAGGATCCCAGTCCTCTTCGTAACTAACGAGGACGTCAATCTGCTCAGCTGGCGACTGGACGTCTGTGTTTGCTGTAGTTGGATAGCGGATGCATCGGACACGGCCGTCTGGATATCTGAGTAGCCGCTCCCTCCCAGTGACTTGATTGGCTTGTTGTGAGTATACACTTCTGTCAAGGGTTTGAGCGCGCGCTATCAAGGCTGTCCTATGTTGTGAATGTCGTTTGCTATGCGTCAGTAAGCAAGGCGTCCGCGCGACGTGACATGAGCTGAAGAGCTCGACACCAAGCAGCTGTGACATGCTGTCAACTGTGACACAAACGCAGCCTGACAGACTTTGGAGGTGTACACGGCAACGCAATGAAATGAATGCAGTCCTGAAGTGCAGTGCCGTTTGTCAAGCGCTGCGCAGCCTGCTGGCGTAATTCTGAGCGCACAGATATTGAATACAAGCTGCCAGACAAGCTGCCGACCTCTGATGTGGTGCCTTTTGACTCAAATGGTCAAATTGGGCTTTTTGCATGGTTGTCAAAACTGGTCACCAAGCGTGCTTTGAGCAATTGCATGAAAAGCCATTTGCTCCTGCATGATTGCTGCTGTGAAGTTGCTGTTGGTGGTCAGACGTACCAAGATAGTTTCATTCGAGTGCAGATACAAAGTTTCAGCCATCGAGTTGGACTTTGATAGCGAGCTTCCGAGTTGCAGCTTGCACGCTTTGAACAAAGCCGTATACCATTTTCTCAATGATGCTGCAAACTTTTCAGTGCAGATGGCTGGGAGATGACAACACAGAGCCTAAGAAAGCTTGGATTTATGAAGTGCAGGGACCTTCTCCATGAACTTGGTGTCTGACAATACATAGTGCTGTGCAAAAAGGCTCAAGATAGATACAATTTTAGCATGTGCCACTATTCATGTAGAGTTTATACAGCAAATGGCACTGATCTCACCAAATGCAGGTTGCCTTTGCAGTATTGCATTGGCCTGCGTGCGATGCATTTATCATCTAGCTGAAGATGAAGCAGGGTCGAGGATAGTTGCAGAGAAGACCTATTGAACAAATGGCAAGTTGTTTGCGTTGCAGGGTATCTGTGAAGCTGCATCTCTAGTTGACTGCATAAAATCACTCCTTCCAACTATATCTGGCTCTACAGCAGTATCATTCTCTCACTCCTGGGTCTACAGGTGCCAAGTGTCTGCAGTGAAAGTCCAGTAACACAAGGAACATTGTTACTCCAGAAAGCAGTGTGCTGGGCCTTTTGCGGTGCTGTCCATAATGTGCATGACTTTCTTTGAATGCGACCCGTCGCACCAAGGCTTCTGCATGCATAGCATTGCACATTAGCATCATCTATAGAAGCCATTTTGCAGCAAGGAAAGAACTTGTTGCCACAATTTTGATTTCACAGACTGTACCAAGCAATAGGTGTGGCAGTGCAGAGGATCAACAACAACTTATACACGGTGTTGCTGACAACTTTCGTGGATTGTCGAGCTCTGCTCACCTTTTTGGATTTGCCACACCAACACTTAGACTTCTGCATGCATCGTGGAGAACGTGAGACACAGAAATGTTAATACGATACGATACGACAGGGCCACTGTGTAACGTTCAGCAAGTTTCGTTCGCATCAAGTCTCGCATACCGCAAGAGGGCCTTCGCTGTCGCAAGTGCTGCGCAAATGAGCGCCTTTTACTGGAGGCCTACTGGTGTCCCTCTGCGTCTCGGACGTTGAGCACTGCGTGATCGCACGACGCTGAGTCTGCCGAGAGACTGTTGCAGGCTGACACCGGAAATTGGCCTGCTGCAAAGTTACGGATTGCATTATTGAGGTTCTTGATGCAACACAACTCCGACGGGACGGTGAAGAGAATCCAGTTCACGCACGGTTCAAGCAGCACAGATAAAAGCTGACTACACCTTCTCTCGGTCAACGCTTAAGCCTTTGACTTGTCAAGGCAATTGCGCCCGGCCCTGCGCCCTTGCTAGTTTCAGTGCGTGTGTGCTATCAGCGCTTCTGCAGCGCAAGCGCACGAGTGCGAATGCGCTGAACATCTTGCTCGTCATATCGCTGACACAGTGCATGCGCTGAGAATATCGAAAGCGGCGCCTGGCAACATGTTGTCATGCGTCCTCTTGGCAGGGGGGTGGAGCTGCGTTACCGTCGCTGAGAGCATCGAGCTTATGACAGATTGACGGCAATGAGCTCTGCATACGCCTCTGCATTGGTGACTCGCAATTTTGCTGCGGCCATCAAATGTTTAGATGTCGAGATCACGCAAGTTTCAAACAGTGACACCAGCGCGGTCTGCCAATTGATATGCAATCGAGCGTATTGCTATGAAGAGTTGCAGCTGAATCGACGAGCTCTGAAGGTGAGGCGAACATGCGCGAGCTGCAGGTGATGTTTGTTTGTTTTCGTGTTGAGTCATATGCATGTATTTGCAGGAGTATGAAGAGGCTGTCAAGATCTCTACAGCTCACGATGCACCGTTTGTGCTGGCTTTTGTGCGCCAAGGCTTGTTATTGCACAAGCTCAAAAAGGGCAATGTGAGTCCCTCAGGTCTTTTGCGTGTAAAACAAAAGACAAGGCGACATTCATATGCTGTCGCGCAGTATGAGGCTGAAGCCAAGAAACTATGGCAGCAGGCTGTCAAAGCTTGCTCCCCTTCAACAGACGCCAAGCTGGTTGTACAAGCTCACAAGCTGCTGAGCGTGCCTGGTGCAGTTGCTGCTGCACTGTATGCTGACAACCCCCAGCAAGGGTCAGCGCCACCCCAAGCTGCAGCCAATGGGACCACAATGGTCAGTCTTCCCAGCAAAACAAAATGACAGTCACTGCACAGTCAGAGTGCATGGCGTCACCTGACCGGCCAAACGCATATGTTTGCAATGTTAGCTGTCTCTGAAACCACAAGCAGGCTGATGGGTGTCTCAAGTGAGTGCCTTATCCCAACAGGGCAAACACACCTGTCTGCAACATCAGGCATATGTGAGACCACAGGCAGGCTGATGAATGTTGTCATATTCAGCACTCATGGCATCACCTGACAGGGCATTTGGAAACGTTTGCAACGTCAGCCATGTCCGTACAACAGGCAGGCTGATGGGTGTCGCAAGGTTGCACATGAGCAAACAGGACAAATACAGCAATGTCAGGCATATCTGAACGCACAAGCAGGCTGATGGGTGTCGTCTGTTGATGCAGATAACAAGCAGCAAAGTGATAGCGAATGGCACGGCATCTGTGGCACACCCATCAACACAAGTAGCTAGACCATCAACACCGTCGCAGCCTGCTAAGCCTGTGGCGTCACAAGATTCATCAGCTGCCATCAGTCTGGCTGTTACCCAGATCAATTCTGGCAAGCTAGATGAGGCTGACAAGCTACTGACAGGCATCATCAATGGGACAGATGCTAAGTCGCCAAACCTTGGCGCGCATGTAGCCCGTGGCACTGCAAGAGCTCTGCAGAGGGAACTCCAAGGTAGGGATGCAAACTACATGTTTGCCTAGCTTGCACCTTGGTAGCCTCAGATGTCAAACCAACCCATCAACACAGGGTCATTCAAACCTGCTTCAACGTGAATATGGGCGTGCCTTGCAGCTCGCATTTCAGGTAGGCACACATCATTTCTCACAGCTTAGCTTTATTGAAAGGTGTACGCTGCAGCCTGTTTGCTGCCAAACTGGAAGTTATCTCTGCAACGCTTGGCATACTCTCGCATCTGATTCCAATGATAACTTTTGGGTCCTGAGGTGCAAAATCAAATTGAAAAGGGCTTGAACTGTATATTTAGGGCCTTCATAATAATTCAGTATGTAAAGGTCGCTATTCAGCAGTGACATTTAGCATGTGGGCTTGGCAATGCAGGAGCGATTGAGGACTTCACAGTTGCTGTGGAGCAGGCGCCTTTCTTTGCAGATGGCTGGAAGCGGCGAGGCCAGGCCAGGGGAGCTCTTGGTCTGCATGCAGAAGCTCTGAGTGTGAGCAACACTGCTTGCCCTTATTGCATTCTTGAATGCTGCAATACACCTTGCTACTGGTCTCATTTCAGCAGAATTTGCCAAGGAAGAAATGCAGGCAGAATGGCCTGCATAATTTGATGAATCAGCACTTGCAAGTACATGCAAGCCCTGCATGACTGTTTTGCATGTGAACAAGGGTGCATGATTGCGCCTTGAATTCACAATGATGTGCTGAGCACTCCCTGATTGACTGATCATCAACCCCATAGGACTGGAACACAAGTTCACAAGTCAATCCACATCTGTTGACCACTCAAGTACGGCACATTGCATGTCAAAAAGCAAGCTGAGCATTGCAGAGCGTCATGAACAAGTTGCTAATGCAATGGCCGGCATCCAGTCACAATGTCAACCCAGCGCATGCTGTCGCTTACAAGCAATCTGTACTTGCAGGATCTGCAGCATGCCATTGAGCTTTCGCCTGATACTGATGCCAAAGCAGAGTGTCACACAGAGCGTGGCATGACTTTCCAGAAGATGCATGACTTTGCTCGAGCCGTCAAGGACTTGAAGCAGGTATGATTCCAAATCCTGCAGCATCAAGCTTTGAGTGCAATCGCAAGTCTTGAATGTCACCCTGATATACAAGTGTGAATAAGAGTCAGAGCCATGTCTTACACAAAGCTCAATCACAATTTCTGGCCTGCCATTCTCTTTTCTCATTTTGATACTCAGTAGGCTCATACAGCAAACCAACCTGACCTTTAGTGGCTTTTGGTTGCTATCTGAATACAATGCATGGCTGTGCAGGCCGTCAAGTATCAGTCCAAGAATCTACAAGCCTGGAATCTGCTAGGACTTTGTCAGACAAGCATGGGTGACATTGGCGATGGCATCCGTGCGTACCAGAAAGTCATTGACTTGCAAACTGACCATCGTGAGGCGTGGGTCAACATGGCACAAGCTAGAAAAGAGGTCAGCTCTCATGATTTGTGAAGCACCCGCCACTGATTTGCAACATATCTGCAATCTGCAACACATTAGTCATCTGCATCTTTGCTCACCAGAAGTAGAGCGATGTGGCAGAGATGCAAGGCTGAGCGCATGTGAAGCATGCTTGGTTACATGTGAATGCTCCACTGTCATTGCGTGTCAGAGGTCCACGTGCTGACATATAGTTGGCACGCAAAGTGGACTGCTTGCTGCCAGCATCGGCCAGCCTTGCTACCAACAGGTGTGTAGCCTTGCTAAACCAAGATGTGACTTACAATTCCCCGTCGGGCATTCTCCTGTTGGGCAATGGCTGCTGCACGTGTTTGAAAATATCGCACCGCTGTGAGCACCTAATCTGCTCCACAGCCGCAGCCATATCCTCTGCAAGCATTTTGACCTCATGCACTCAGCAGCGGCTGTTCCAGACAGCTTGAGTATGTGACAGAGGCGGAAGCAGCGTTCGAGAAGGCGCTTGCGTTGAAACATCCCCACCATGCTGGTGTTCATGCCATCGCCTGCTAGAAGGTTCTGTAACAAGGGTCTGCACTGCATGCGCTTAGCCGCAGTTTCTGTATGCAGCTTGGGCATGTGGCAGACGAAAAAGCAGCTTTCAAGAAGGCGCTTGCACTGGAAGACCCCACAACGCTGGCGTGCAACCTTAGTTGAGCCCTAGTTGGCCTTGTTACAGATTTTAAACCTTGTCAGTGCCCTTGCAGCTTGGGCATGTGACAGAGGCAGAAGCAGCCTTCAAGAAGGCGCTTGCGCTGAAGGACCCTCATAATGCTGGCGTACATGCCATCAGAGTGTTGGCTCAAATGAAGCAGGGCCTTGGGAACCACTGGGAAGCCATCAGGGTGCTCAACAAGGCAATAGAGCTGAAAGACAACCCTGAACGCATCCAGTGCCTCTTTTTGCGAGGTGAGCTGTTCAGTTCTTCCTGCAGCTTTCTGTGCACAACAGCAAATTGCTCCCAGGCTTTATGTCAGAGCTGGAGTCCAGCTGCTGCATCATCTGAGGCTTTTGTATGGCCCTTCTGTTACGCACACGACAGCAATGTTTTGGGGCTTGGGGTGTTAGATCATTACTGACAGCAAATTGACTTCAAAAGCCATATCTGCTGTCACACTGTTCTGCGATGGCTATTGCTAGCATGCCTGACAGAGACTTTCTCTATGTTGTGCGCAACCTTGCAAAAATTTCATGTGATTGGTGATCTGCTGCGCATGCTGACACACCTCCTCTTGACCAGAATGCGCAAAATGCAAGGCCACACAATCTTTTGCCCCTTTGTGCAAACACTGCCATCTGTGACTATCCTTCAAAGACCGCAGTTTACCTATACTGTATCGATGTGTCTGCATACCAGCATGCCCTTGTGTGATCAACAGTTCATCATAACAAGTTTTCTGTGCTGCAAGTTCCCCGTGCTGCATTGACGTAGGTGCTTGCCAGCATGCCCTTGGGTATCATGAGCAAGCAGTGCAAGACTATGAGAAGGCCTTCTCAATAGACAGTGGAAACAAAGAGAAGGTGCCTGATGAGGCCCGCTCTCAGCAGTTTCTGGCGTTTTACCAGAAAGAGCACGCCCTGTACATTAGAAAGCACTTAGATGACCCTGTACTCTCTTACTGCCTAGACAAGGAGCTCCATCCTATCTTCAAGGTAATAATCATCACAAAAGAAGGCGCCACTTGCATACAGCGCTTTGTCTGGCGTCACATATCATGTGCGATGTAGCTTGTGACTAATCACGCACCTGTTCATGAGCGTTGCGGCCCTGTGGCGCACTGCATGCTGTCCCTGAGAGATCATCTCTTGCTGTTGGAGAAACCCATAAGATGTTGCTATGGCCATGCATTCCCAGTACGCATCAGCAATGAGCGCAGCTGCCATCTTGAGCTCAAGGCTGACGCACCACACATGTGCACATGCTGCTGTGAACAAAGCTGCAATATCATTGGCGCCACAACAGCTTTGTCAGCCCAGAAACTTGATTGTCAAGCAAAGGCATTGAATGCAATGAACCATGAAAAGCATGTTGAGCTACAGCACCAGCTTCTCAGGGAGCTCAGCAGCATGCCTAATTGCTGTCAGAGGATCTGCAATTTTGCAGGCCGCTGAGTCACTGAGACGCTGGTGCCACGCCTATGTGTGACAAGCTCAACAAGCTGTCCATGTCAAACTGCAACATGTGCTTTTTAGCTCATGGCTCTTGCATTGGCTTGGCTTATTGCCCGGCCCCGCTGATATGTGCGTTTGAAATCATGTCTCTAGCGTCAATTTGGCTTATTGTGCGTCGCTGTTGAGGTGCGCTTCCTGCATCATGATGCTAGCATTGGTTTTGTTGGTTTCATGCCCCTGACCAAAGGCTGCTGGACTTGTGCAGGAGCAGTGGTGCAAGAAAGCGCCTCCAACACATGAGATGATTCTGCAGTACGTCATGCAACCCCCCTTCCCTACTGACCCTCCCAGAGTGCCGCCTGCGGACAAAGCACAGGTATATTGGGACAGACATCTTGCTGGAATTTGATGTGTGCTCGTCAGTAGCATCTGCCACGTCATCAAAATAAACACGTTTCAAAGTTGCTTATGGTATTGGCTTATTACTCTGCCTGTGTGAAGCGTTTAAGCTACATTGCAAGCAAGCCTAGCAGGCACTCATGCAGTGCCTGGGTCCAATTTGTGGCATCCTCAACTCCAGACTGTCCCTTGATTGAGTGCCCCTATAGCAAGAGATAAGCTGACCTTGACTTGGGTGTGCAGGTGCAGCAGCTGGCAGAAGGAGCTGTGCTAGTATACTGCCACCCAAGCTTCCTGCCCAACAAGCTTTGCGCCAATGGCTGAATCTCACCTTGGATGCAAGCTGTGCTGAAACACTGTCAGCAAGGCATTTGACTCTGTTAGCTAATTTTGCGCTTGATTGTGCAGGTGCAGCAGCTAGTAGAGGCTGCAGACGCCATTGGAGCTGTGCTGGTCTACCACCATCAAGGATTCCTGCCTAACAAGCGTCAGCTGCGTATGGGAGGCCTGGCTGCCATAGAGATGGCTCAATCCTTCCGCCACCTGGTACACTGCTTCATACTGTCCATCTGAACCGCACAACAGTCAGCGTACCAGTCTTCCCGAAAATGTGCTGTTTGACCTGCTTGAAGGTTGCATCATTTGTGTGCTCAACAGCTATGTTGATGAGATGTAGCTTGCCTTCTGTCACCTAGTACGCTTCTGCTCACAATGTCAGGCCCAAACCTGCATTGTAGCATGCTAGTGTGTTCCATCACTCTCATAATCAATAGCTACATTACTGAGGTATAGCTTGCCTTGTGCGCCAATCAATGCGCCTTTTTTGGCCTTGCGGCCATGACCCATCGCCACCAATTGCGTTTGCCTGTATTCCTTGTCTGCCCTCAGCAGATCATATGCGCTGCTTGAACTTGTGCCCTGTCCCTCAATCTGCCTGTCGTACAGCTGCACAAGCCAGGACCCTTTCTCTTCCAAGCCTGCTGCTTTGCTTTGAACCATGACTTTGGACTCAAAGCACAGCAGCAGGAGAACATGCATGCTGACCTCAGCCATATGATTTCAACCAGAGCTACAGCCCTTCCACAGAATGATGCAAACATCATTGCACTTTACACAGCATGGTCTGGCGCTGCAGGTGAAAGAGAGGCAAGCAGAAAGGGAAGTGATGCTGGGTACTGCTCGTTCCAGCGCAGGCGCTTTTGACGCCGAACAGGCGCAGCACACCTTCAACGTTTCACTCATGACATCGTGTGATGTTGCGGCTGAAGGATAGACGAACAGAGAGCACAGACGACATTCCATTTATGATATGGTGTGATGTGGCAGATCAGGGAAAAGCAAACACAAAGGATCAGAGGGATTTCACTGACTAATCCTTGACCCACATGGTGCGTCATGTTGCAGGTAAAGGAGAGGCAAGCAGAGAGGAAGGTGATGGTGGACACTGCTGGGTCAAGTGTGGGCGGCTTTGACGCTGACAAGGGGCAGCACGAGTTCAAGTGGCGAGACGCTATGGACATTCCAGTCAGATGGCGGCAGCTATCAGAACCCAATGATCAGGTGCGCATTAATTAGCATAACAGGTCACATGTTGTAGGCGCAAAGTGTGTGTGGCTCAAGTTCTGTATTACCAGGCTGGCCTGTTCTGTGTGTCACGGTAAGGTTGTCTGACGTTCAACCCATTGAATTTCAGACAAGACAATGTCATGCCCAGGGATTTTAGGCAAAATGCATGTCCAAGTGCATCATGTGGTCGAAGAATCTCATTTACATCAAGCAAACCCATCTATGACTTCCTTGCATGTTTGCTCTGCTGGATGTTGTCAGACCTGCTTTGGCTGTTCATAGTTGTTTAGCGATCAGCAGGCCAATCAAAATCGACTGAAGGCAACCAAAACTGAGTGAAGCGTCAGCGCTGCATGCCAGTTGTTGCTGCTGACTCATGGACAAGTATCAGCTGCTATGTTGACAGCCAGCCCGTCACACTGCAGGTGGTTTGGGTGGACTTGCTGATCAAGGCAGATTTTGGGACAGGCTTTGAAAGCGGTTGCCTGCTGCCACTGGAATGATCACCCAGCATGAGATTTCCACATCTGCACTAAACAGAAGGCCCAAAATCATGAGGCTCAGTGGGGATCAGTTTAGGCTGGGGATCAGTTTAGGCTGATGATTGCATGAGCTGTTGCAAATTGCTGCAGATGATCTGGGTAGATTTGCTGACCAATGCAGAATTTGAGGCTGGCTTTGGAAGCAGTCAGTTGTCCCCCATTCATTAATCACCCTTCATGACAGTCCCTGACCTTCACTGCCGTGGTCTAGTCAGTGCCGCAAGATGACAACTGCACGAACTGCTGCAATATTGTAGGTGATCTGGGTAGACTTGCTGATCAAGGCAGAGTTGAAGGCAGGATTTGAAAGCATTTGCCTGTAGCCCACTGAAGACTTCTGTTGTTGTGACAATTTCACATCTCTACTGAAGCTGCCTCTTGTGGCAACTTCATATCTGCATTCCACATCTGACAGAGACATGAGCTGTTGCATTGCTGCAGGTGATCTGGGTGGACTTGCTGACCAAGCAAGAGTTTGAGGCAGGCTTTGGAAGCCACACCCCCATGTTCAGCGGCCAGACCAAGTGTGTGCGCTACTATATGAACTTTGAGCGGGCACTGCAGCTGATGAAGGAGGTCATTGCTCAGGAGGGCCACACTTTTGACGCTCACAACAAGCCAGGTGTGATGTCGAACACCCTTGTGCTTTACAGTTCTTCACTGCCCAGGGAACAGCATAAATGCACGTAAATGTACTGTCAAACAGCATTTGGGCCCCGTAACCCAATCACCTTTGTCGCAAATATCATGATCATCAAGATGATGATCATCATCAATATCACCATCATTTTCTTTATCACCATCAGCATCGCCATCATCATCATCATCATCAGCATCATCAGGAAGGGCACATCTTGATGCCCACAAAAAGCCAGGTGTGCCAGAAAGCACAGGCTGCTTCAGCTTATGCCCACAGTCATGAAATGCTACAGCTGTGGTGAAAGTGAGACAGGTGGTCTTGGAACGCCTGGTGCATTGCTTATTTTCGCTGCTACAGACATTGCAACAGGTGCAAGCAACCATGCTGATTGCAGCTGCCATTGCAGCCCATGGCACTGCAGCCATGATCATTATCATCATCGTTGACAGCATTACCATTGTCGTCACTCATGTTGTTATCAACTGTATGAGATGTTCAGTTTGCAGCTGCCATTGCAGCTGTGGCACATACAGGCACCAGGGCTGCTTGTATTGCTGCTATCACATTTGTGGCGGAGAGCACTGATTAAATTTTTACTTTATTGCTCTTCGCGCACTGTGGGATTGCAGCAATGCAAGCAGCCCTGGTGGCTGCAAGTGCCATTGCTGCAAGCTTGTGCAAAAGGTTTTGTGCTCAAACGTATCATCTGCATTGCCACTATCTTGAGTACACTTAGCTGCTTTGAGGTAGAGCATGTTCCTTCTCGGAATTGAACTTGAATCAACACCCGCTATCGTCAGCACAGGCCTTCTTGTTCTGCAAAGAGGTTAATACAGGGCTGACCACGGAGCTGTGACTGTAAGAGCTGTAGTAGCTGAATCCATCTGCAGACGTCAAACAACCTATATCTGATGCCTGTGACTGCCAAGTGTTTGCTAGGCACAAACCATGTGAAACGGTTTGATGGTAATGCTAAGCAGACTTAGTATGATAGATTTAACTCCTGTCCAAATCTGTCAAATCAAAGCACTGCGCGTGTGTTGTGCAGTGGGCTCAGCAGGGGAGAACATGCAGGCAGAGGCAGCAAGCACATCTGCTGAGATGTGGACAGCCATTGGCAAAGACATCTGGGTGGCCGTGCTCACAGTCTTTCCTTTTTGTGTCTGCACACAGCACTCAGGCATTGTAGGCATGCTGTGCAGTGGGCCTAGCAGGGGAGGACAAGCAGGCTGAGGTCCAGGCGGCAAGCACAGCTGCTGCAGTTTGCAAAGCCATTGGCAAAGACAGCTTGATGGGGGGCAAGTTCCCTGTAGCCTTTCTTTCTTTCTACATCCAACATTACGGCATTGTGCGCATGCTGTGCAGTGGGTCTAGCAGGGGAGAACAAGCAGGCAGAGCACCAGGCAGTGCGCACAGCTGCTGCCATGTGGAAAAGCCATCAGCACAGGCAATAGGGTGGTGCCTCCCATAGCCGTTCCATTCTCTTTCTGCGTACAACACTCAGCCACCATGCGCATGCTATGCAGTGGGTCTAGCAGGGGAGGACAACCAGGCAGAGGTCCAGGCAGCAAGCACAGCTGCTGCAGTGTGCAAGGCCATCAGCAAAGGCAATTGGGTGGTACCTCCCATAGCCATTCCTCTCTCTTTCTGCATGCACCATTCAGCCACCGTGCGCATGCTATGCAGTAGGTCTAGCAGGCGAAAACAAGCAGGCAGAGGTGCAGGCGGCAAGCACAGCTGCTGAGATGTGGAAGGCCATTGGCAAGGACAGCTGGGTGGTCGTGCCCATAGCTTCCGCTTCCCGCCCAGGTATCCTGTGAACTTCTGCATCACAACCTGAAAGGAGTTTTGCATGGCTAAGCCTATTTGAAGGCAGGTCTGTCATGAGGCCATGTCATGACATCCTGACCAGCTTGTCACACATTAGCCGTTCAAACAGAGACCAGCTCAAGTTGTCACTTTGTTGGTTTATCCAACAAGCTTGTTGTTGGGTTTTCAAAAAACCACGATAGTGATTGTATAGCAACTGCCTGGAGTGCTTCTTTGTTGGCAGTTTGCATTTTTAGGGAATTGCCTGACAAACAAATATGTTGCAGGCCATTCTTAGGGCATTTGTTGATTGTAGGGCACACCATGGAGGGCACCAGGCTGACCATTGTGAAGGTGCCTACCCAGCCTGATGCATATGAGTTCAGCATCCGTACTCCAGTCACCCCACCCCGATGGAAGGACTTTGACCAGGTGAGCCTATGCTGCACACTCAACCCCCACATACGCAGCTGTTTTCTCCTTTCTTCATTATTCTCTGCTTTCAGTATGCATGCTAGGCAGGCTCAGCAGGCCCAGCTAGGTACATACTGGAGCAATCAAAGCCCCTTTCATCTGCTCATGCGCCCTGTCTTCCCGTTTGAGAAATCCTGCACGAAGTGTGGACCTAGGTCAACAATGATGTCATGACTAGATGCTCTGTGCAAAAGTAACAAGCCTCAGATAGCGTACTCAGCCCTCGTCTTTGTGTACGTCTGGAAAGTATTGCCTCTATGCTTGCTGTGTGCCAAAACACACTGCTTGCTTGCCATGCAGGAGTTTGACCAATTGTGGGAAATGCTGCTAGATGCCCTATGCAGCGGCAACAAGCCCCAGATAGCGCACTCAGCCCTCACCTTTGTGTACTACTGGTACAATTTCATGCCCCTGGCACGAGGGACAGCTGTGACGGGCTACATCACCGTGCTCGCCATCTTTCTGGCTGCTGACATGCCCATCACTGCCTACGTCCCCAAGGTACATCACTTGTGTGTCTCTTGCAAAATACAGTGCGACAATGGCTTCCTGAACTCGGTGTAGTACTGTTACAACTTTACGCCCCCAGCGCGAGGCACTGCTGTGATGGGCTACATCACTGTGCTAGCTATCTTCTTGGCTGCTGACATGCCTATCACTGCCTACGTCCCCAAGTCGGGTCATTTCCTTGCTATTGACATGCTCATCATCGCCTCCATCTTCAGTCTTTCATGTTTGTCCTGTGTTATACAATGGATGGACTGGGAAGTCATCCTGTCACCCAGCTTTACTGCCTGCATCTGGTCAGTCCCTGCACAAGCTTGTAGAACGCACTCAAAGCATACATGGCGGAATGCAACATCTCCAAAAAGTCAGCTGCTACGTACTTTTCTTGAGATTTGAAGTCCTGGCCATTCGTCGCCAGAAGTGATCATCATTCACAAAGTGAAATCGTGATGTTGCGCTTGTCTGCAGATTTCAGGTGGGTAAGAAGCCATTCTATCGCGCAGCCCCACTGCTTTATGCCAAATTGTGACCCCCTCAATGCAATCTTTAGCAGCGAGAAAACCTTTTCTTCACACCCCGTCAGGGCAGGGCCTTGCAGCAACCTCCCTACAAACAGCTGCTTTGCATACCAAAAGCGCTGATAAGCAAACAAGCTGCCTACAGGACTATCAGGTGGACTGGGAAGCCATTCTGTCCCGTAGGCCCGCCGCCTTTATCCATAGTGTGAGCCCCTGGCTGTACCCCCCAGCAGCGGGAGAGTCCCTTTGGCATGCAGAGCGTGACTTTCAGAATCAGCTTCCACAAGGACTCTGCGCAAAAACAAATCTGCGCAGGATTATCAGGTGGATTGGGAAGACATACTGTCACGCAGCCCCCTTGCCTTCATCTAAAGTGTGAGAGCCCCTGACTTTATCCCCCAGCATTTGATCTGCGTGCCGAAGGGCTTCCCGGCACGCAGATCATTAATCCCCCAGAATCAACTTCCACAAGGAATCTGGGCTAAAGTCAAGATGTGCCTGTCTGCAGGACTATCAGGTGGACTGGGAAGCCATTCTGAACCGTAGCCCCACTGCCTTCATTCAAAGTGTGAGTCCCTGGTTGTACCCTCCAGCAGCAAGAGAATCCCTTCTTCATGCCCCCTCAGGGCAGGGCCTTACGGCTGACTCAGCCAGGGCTGATGTGCCTGGGATGAGCGGGCCGCCAGCTGTCACTCCTGCCAGCACAGGCCATGTCAGCAGTCAAGTGGAAGGAGGCAGCAACCAGACTGACGCAAACGTCCAAGGTAATTGCACTGTTAGGTTGCAATGTAGAGTGCACTGTCAAGCTTGACTTAGCCTGCAAAGATGAATGCTGGTATCGGCCGTGTCAGCAGTCAAGGAGGCAGCAACCAGACTGATGCCAATGTCCAAGAGGATTCCATGCGTCGACTGCACGCTTGCAGGTATGTCATTCACGGGTCTGAAGAGAACTTGTAGCCAGAGTCCTAGCCAGAGTGACTTTGCTGTTGCTTGTCAGTGCTATGGAAATTAAGTGCATCTGCTTGTGCTCAAGGATTGCCTTTCTACATTGTGCCAGTCACGACTCTGTGCGTTGTAGGAACAACAATTCCCAGTGCCTTTGCTGAGGGCGTGCCAGCAGCAAAGGAAGACGAAGACGGGAACACGCATTCAGTCACAAAAGAGTCGGCAGCCTCTCAGCCTCAAAGGGCAAATGCCCCAGAGGACGGCCCTCAGCAGCCTGAAGCCCCACAACTGCCTGAGATAGCAAAAGTGCTTGACACCATGAGGAAACGGCTGGAGGCTTTGAATGGCCCAGACATGCCACGAATCTGAGGCACAACTGCTCTGCCTGAGAGGTGCTACCTCTCAGAATGCCAGCAAGTGATGTTCATGTTTCTTTCTGCAAGCCCCTCAACTGCCTGATGTTTCAGAAGCGCTGGCTACCATGAGCAAATGTCCAGAGGCTTTGATTGGTTCAGTCATGCTACAAGTCTGAAATGCTTACTCCTTGTCAGGAAGGGATACTAGCCATGAATCTGAAGCGCTGATTAATCGCCAGGAAGGATGACCTCTCAGAGTGCTGACAGGCGGCGCACGCCTGCCTGGCTACATTTGCATGTGCCATTCCTGCTGTCGCAATCTTCTGGCAGCCTCACAGTTCCAGCAGTCACCAAAGCATCATAGTCATAGCAGCACAGTATGCAGTCTTGGGTTTATCTTTGCAGGATTTTATGCCTTTTTCTTTTTCTTTTACTAGACAGGGGTTAGACAGCTTATTTTTTACCCAGTGAGTATTTTGTAAGCATTACACTAGCTGCAGAGGTGGTGCTGTGCTTTCCATGATCAGGGCTCAAATGGCTTCAGATTGTCAAATGGGTTTGCGCTGGACTATACCTTCAACAGAGGCTGTGCACACATCAATTGTCCACTGCTTGTTCTGGCACAATTTTCGATGAGCTCTCAGCTTGACATTCACTGTTTCACCTGATGCGAAGCCGACCGTTTTGTGCTAAGCATGACTAGTGCCATGCAACACAGATGTAAGACAGGCTGTGTCAGTACCAATTGTGTGCGACTCTGAAGTCATCATTTTGCCAGCTCACCATAATGCACAATCTTGACAAATGAAGCAGAACTCTGCCGCTCAAAGATCCTCCGTCCTGCTGCTGTCAACCCTCCTGATGGGGTCTGTGGTTACACAAAAGTGAAAGGTTAATGTAACACACCAGATTAGAAGAGCATGGGGAAGGTTTCGACTGTCTGACTGTGAGTCCTGGAAATCAGTACACAGCATGGCAGGACATGATGTGCATGCAGGTCAATTTGCCAGACTCAGTCCGTCATTCTGGGCAGTGTGTGATACCTGGTATTAGTCAGCCCTTTCATTTGCCTGGTCAAGCCTGTGCCAACAGGTTGGCACTTTTTCTGCAAGTTGTTGCGCAGCGCGGGAGGAGAGATAGAATAAGCAAGCCCGCACGCGATGGGAATTTTGTCCCAGCCGCTCTCGCGCGGTGCCGCTCTTCTGGGAGTGGCTGCGGTTGGCGTGGCGATCAGTGGTTCTTATCCCCAGAACTACGTTGACTTGCCTATTCAGAGTCTTCAGTTCATACATTTGCTGTCCATAGCCACGGTTGTTGGCGTTGGCAATTGGACCACGTTTGTGTTTGGAATTGTAGCCTTCAAGAATTTGCCACGCCAAACCTTTGGACAGCTTCAGGCAAAGCTATTTCCAAAATACTTTCAGGTGATCAACTCCCAAAACGATTAAGCATTATATGCATGCATGTGTATATCAAGCTGCAGTGTCTCACCACAATCAAGCACAAAAGGTCAATGATGTGCTGCACAAGCCTGTCTGAGACCAGCGCGTTGACTATGCAGGTGCTAACCATCTCTCTAGCAGCAGCGCTACTAACGCTGCCTTCAACTGGATTCAAGCGCACTTCTGGAAGCCACGCTAATCTGTGGACCCTGATTGTGGCACTGTTGCCCAACATTGCTAACCTAGTGGCCATAGGTAAGGCACATTTGACAGCATGCCCCATGAGTATCAACTTTCAAAGTCATTTCGAGCCAGAGGCAGACCATGCGATACATATTTGTTCATGTTGGTCATGGTCAGATGTGTCGCGGCCATTACTGTCGCTGCAGCATTGCATAAGTTTGTGCTCTGACCGTGCACATTTATGTGTATATAAATATGCAATAATTGGCTTTGCAGAGCCCGCCACTACTGCCACAATGTACAAGAGGCATAAGCTGGAAAGGATTGCAGACAGTGACAAAGCTTCACACGATGCAATGAAGAGCAAGCCCGAGTATAAAAGCCTCAGCAAGAAGTTTGGCATGCTTCATGGGCTGTCTTCCTTAGCTAATTTGACCACTGTTGCTGCTGCTCATGTGCATCTCTGGAACTTGACAGCTTCCCTTTTCAAATGAAAGCAATGCAATTGATATGGCCTTTGTTGCAGCGATGCTTATGTATGTATCAGCATGCACTCTGTCATATTGCATTCGATTTTGACAAGACAGCTTTGCATGTCGGACCTTCAATGCTTATAGGCTCAAGACCATCTATTGCCAAGTTGCTTCTCATTCTGAAAATTGCACAACTTGCTCAGCAGGCGTTTGAACCTCAAGCACTTATCATTCAGCCATGTGAGTGCAATGCTAAGGTAGTGTTCAATGTACAAGATCAATGCAATCGTCAGGAAACAGCAAATCAATGAAGTCTCAAAGAACCACCCACAACCTCGTCCAGCACTCAAATGACCTCAGTGCTAGATATGGCATACATTGCTAAGACGGCCCACAGGGATGTTAGCTCTTCTGTGGCGAGCTTCCAATCCTGCAGCAAGCCAACTTTGTGAGTTGCAGTGCCTGGGCAATCTGATGTGGCTCTGTAGCTTGCCTGTAGCTTAGCTGAAATGCACGCAGCAAGAGAGAGAATACTTTTACATGCTGCTAGTTAAAAGCAATCATGCTGTAATATTGACAAGAGCAGTTGTGCTGAACAGCTATGATAGGGCATTAACATTGCAACAAGCTTCAAATATATTGGTTGCACGGCGGAATCGCAGCCCAGCTACAGATCTGACACAACAAAAGGCCATGGTACAGCAGCTTTGGGAAAACTTCGCACTTGTCATAGGGTGGAACTGCAGCCCAGCTGCAAATTTGACACTGGGAGGGATCATGCCGCTGTGCCGGGCAATGCTCACGCCCAAAGTAGATGAAGCGCAGATGGTAATTATTCCACTTGGCCTCAGGAAGCAGCACCTGTAAATCGCAAGAAGGAACAGATGTCAGCTCACCTGGTGCTAGGACAAGACTTTGTAAGTCAACATGAGAGGTGTCCATGGCCAGTGTAACATTTGCTCTCAGTTGCAGCCAGTGAGAGAGCAGAAAGGTCACGAGCCCCAGCCGAATGGCGAATGGGCGAAAGCCGAC